>PXYN01000373.1:0-25199 GCA_003056585.1 Lecanicillium sp. MT-2017a
TATAAAATCAGGTTTCCTAAATATTCTACTATTTATATTAGATTTACTATAGATTTCTTAAATATCTAACCAATAAGAAATCTAGAATAATATAATAAATTAGTAATAAGCTTATATAAGCTGGAAATATAAGTATATAGAGAAAGAATTTCTTCTATAGAAAGATTTTTAATCTTAATCCTTATATCTAACTAGAAAAATAATTAATATAATTTATTCTTCAAAAATTCCTTTTTATTCCACTAGCGCTAAACCTTTTACAAGATTAAAAGTATAATATTAGATATCTATCTTAAGTATAGTTAAATATAGTAAAGTATATTTATAATATATATTATTTATTGCTATTAAAACTAGTAAAATTATATACTATATAATAACTATAATATATTACTATATTTATAAAGATAATAGAGTACTAGAAATCTAATACCTTTTTATTATTAAATAATATATTAGTTTATAATTAGAGGAGTAGTTAAATAGTAAGATACTTCCTTTCTTATTCTAGATAGAGTAATTACTAATATCCTAGATAGAGCAAATATAATTTAGAGAGAGAAAAATATAGAAGAGGTTATAGGTTTAAATTCTACCCTCCCCCCTTCCCTCTTTTTTTATATAATATATCTTTAACTTAAGATACTGCCTATATATTTTTTAGATATTTTTTTTTAATCTAATTATATATAATAAGCAAGCTATAATATAATACTATAGTTTATATAGAAATATATATTATCTACTAATATATTAATATTTAACTAAGCAATATATTATAAAGAATTCTACAAATTATAGGATTCTATATATTATACTAGGTATAATACTAAGTGATTTAACTACTAGTTTTATAGACTGATTTAGCAGTAGATCTATATAGCTAACATTAAGTTGCCTAATTAAAGTATCTACTGTTATATTACTTATAGCTTTTACACTATAAAGTACTTGCTAGAGTAGTTTATCTTATCCTATATTATTACTATATTAGTAGGACAAGGGATTGTATACTTTGCCGATTAAGGCTATAGAGTAAAAAGCCTAGCTCTATTAGAAGCTAAAGGTTTTAAGGTATTAAAGACTAGAGAATATATAATTATTTAGTTACTAGATAGAGCTACTATACTATAAAGTCTAGAGTTATAGCAATAAGTGACTATAGAAAGTATTAGTTTATACTAAATATAGCCACCTTTCTAGAATATAAGAGACACTCTTACTATATAGAATACCAACTTAGTAGAAATACTCTATACCTTTAAATAAGATACTATTCCTTTAATATAGATTTAATTATAGATAGTATTATATATTAATTTATAATATAACTAAGAAAGTATAGCCTACTTTAGCAATATATAAATATAGCAAATAGATAATAGTAAAATATTTATAATTTACCTTCCTATATCTTTTATTATTTACTTTAGTTAGACTATTAATTTAAGTTATAACTAATAAGGTATAGACTGCTAATAGTAGATATAAATTACTATTAGTTATTTGCTTTGTCTTTTACTACCCCTCCTTATTCTCTTATATTAAATTAAGGTAGGATTTAGTATTAAGTATATATAATTATAGTTAAATTTATTATTAGCAAATATCTATAATTTAGCTATAGAGAAGAATATAAAGTAATATAAATAGAATAGTATAAGCTATTTAAATATTAGCTATGTCCTAGTATATAATTATAAAATAAGCAATAATTTAATAAAAAGCAGCTTAGATATATAGAAAGCTATATATAAAGAGCTTTATAATAATAGCCTAAGTAGTAGTTTTTATAAAGAATAGAACTTATTTTAATAATAGCCTATATTTACTCTATATTATATTAATATTGCTCTTTATACCTTAGTATTTTAGTATATAGATTCTTTTTATTAAATATTTTTAGAGAAGAATTAAAAGTATATATAAGCTATCTAGCACTTATTATAGCTAAGAGGGTAGATTTTCTATATATAAATATATAATTATATCTCTAATTATATATAATAGCAATAGTATATAGTTTTCTAAAGTTGCTAAGTACTATATTAACTAGATATCTAGTATAGGCTTAGAAGGTTATTATATATCCTAAAACTAAAAGTATATTAGAAGCCTACTATAAGTATATAGTGACTATAGCTCTTAGCAGGCTTATAGGTCTATCTAAAAAAGGGAGCCTACTAAGCACAATTATCAACCTATATTTCTACTTTATCTGCCTACTAATTAAGATTATAGACCCTTCTAAAGTATTAGAACTAGCCTACCTCCTATATAGAGATTATTTCTAAGCTCTAGCCTAGCTTTACTATTAGGCAATAATTATATTAATAGTAATATTATAATATATAATACTCTAAACTAGATAATATTTACTAAAAGAGCAATATCTATAATACTATATATCTCTTCTCTTATATTTTATACTAATACTACCTTATTATATAAAGATATATCTGCCTTCTATTAAAGCAGATTTAAGTATCTAATAATAGTATATATAAGCTTTAATATAAATAAGAGCCTACTCTTAACCTTATTTAAAGATTAAGTAAATAATTAAGATTATAAATTTTATTAAGAGAATTATAAAGAATAAGCTATAGATAATAGTATAGCTATAGCTAGCTATATATATCTTATAATAGCTCTAGCTAGATATACTGTAAAATCTGCTCTTTTCTCTTATCACCTAGGTCAATCCTACTAAAGATATACTATATTAGCTATTATAATATAGTATATATAGCTAATAATATTAAATTGCCTAAACACTATTACTTAATAGATAATATTAATATTACCTTAGGTATAATATTCTACCTATTAGCTTAAGGTTACTACCCTCTATATTTAAACCTAGCCTTTACTACTAATAAATTTAGGCTACTTTACTATACTAAGATAGTAATTTTCCTTTAGCAGTAGACTAGTATAAGCTAGGTTTAAAGTAGGCTATCTGACTTTAGTAAACTTATTTATATCTTCCTTACTATAAAAATAACCTTAAGCTCCTATTCTATACTAATATACCCTTTCTCCTTTACTATCTTCTTATATTATATACCTAATATAGGCTAAGTATAAAATATACTCTCTATCTAGGAAATGCTAATTATTATTCCTATTTATAAAAATTATAATATTAATTCTGATATAAGAAGCTCCTTTCTTCTATATAAGTTATATAGTAGATATTTAGATATACTAAACCTAATATTATAACTAAATAAATATTTAATAGCTCTTTAGAATTAATTATATTATTTAAGGCAATATAAGTTTATAGTTATAATTGTAGACTTACCTTAGGTCTAGCTTTATCTTCTATACCTAATTTTAAAATGCAGTGGTATTAAGCAGGTATATTAGATAAGATAATTGATTTTTATTCCTTATCTAGGGCTTATCAAGGCTTAACTTACTCTAAGATATATAGAATATATATATATATAGATATATTAAATAGTAGCCTAAGATAGACACTACCTTTATATATCTACTAAAATATATAAAGATACTTTGAAGAACTTATAATTTAGCAAATACTACTATTTAACTTTAATAATAACCTTAAAACTGCTATATAGTCTCCTATCACGGCTTAAATCTGTCGAGGGCAGCTTAGCAACTGTGGCCGGCGAAGCGACGCACTGCTAGTTTGCTCTAGCTAAGCTTGCCTAGGTTTATAAAAGCATATCTTTAAAACTAATAAGTAATAACTTAGAATATTATAAAATACTACTATAGGTATATAAAATATTATTAGTAACTGGCAAATATAACCTAGGGCAACTATAATATAGTGTGTTTAGGTGTTAATAACTGCTAGTTATTATAAAGGCTTCTACTATACTATAATAAATATCCTTTATATATTATAATAATTTATAAATTTAAAAGGACCTATAGTAAAACTTAATACTATTTTCCTATTAGTTAAATATACTATAGCTTATATACCTTTAAGTGCAAAGTAAGACAAATACTAAATATAATTTTACTATACTAAGTAGCTAGATAATATTAGAGACTAAATCCTCTTTATAGAAGTTACTATAATTTAATTATATATATTTTTAAATTATATTTTGCTTAGGTTTTATATACTACTAGACTTTTCTATATTATTAAAAGCTATTAAGCTATTACTATACTAAATACTAAGTATCTAGTCCTATATTACTATATTAGCTAAACCTATTACTTCTAATAGTAATATTATAGATAATAGTAATTAATTATTTTTATTAGAATAGAATATATAGAGTTATATAATTCTCTAAATTATAGTAATACTAATATAGCATCTTTTATTAGCAAATAGATATATCCTTATAGTAATATGACCTTATAGCCTCTATAGCTATAGTATAAGGTCAGTTGCTAGATTATATTAAATAATTTAAATCTAGCTATCTATATAATATTAAATAGAGAAGATAGATAGAGATAGGTAAGTATATAGAGATATATAATATTTTAATACTAAAGGATAGGTATTTGTAGTAATATTAGTTAAATATATACCTAAGAAACTATTAATACTATATAAGACTTTAAGGTAAAATATATAGTTATCTATTAACTTAGATTAAATTATTATATACTATTAGGTTAGTATAGTAGGCTATATTGTGCTTCTTTAGAGCTACTAATTGCCCTAGGCAGTTAGGCTTATAGTAAAGATAATGTAAGTATTATAAATTAATTTCTACTAGTAAGTAGCCCTCTAGCTTCTAAATTTGCCTATAATAAACAGTCTATAAGGCTAATTAACCCTATTTATCCGATTCTTCACGACTCGAACCCCAAAGGACCAGGAGACCGAACGACCGAATAAGCGGATGATATATAATATATTCTCTATTTAGCTATAATGTGATAACCTCTGGCTTGTAATACCTAGTGGCTAAGACTCTTTGTACGATGAATCTGGCTAGGTTGACCTTATATTCTCTAAATACTAAGGGGAAATATATACTAAGAATACCTTTACTCTTTTTTCTTTTTCTTACTTCTTATAAAGTTTTTTTTTTTAGAACTAGAGTATATATACTACTAATTTTAGTAAAATATAAGGTTAATAGAATAGAAAGTATTAATTATACTATAAAGGATTCTTTATTATTTTATTTAAAATCTCTTTATAGCGGTTGTAATATTATATTAATACTACTACTGTTAGATATATATAGCTGTATCTAGTAGGAGAATAGAATATAATACCTAAAGATAAAGGAGCAGTTATGTATCTGAAAGTTGCTAGGTCTAGGTGGCATATATTGTCTTTATACCTGACCTCTACTTGGATCATGCTGTCTCTATAAGGCGGTTTATAGCTTAAAGTACTAACAAATTGTTAATATCTAATAGCTACTATTTTGCAATAACTTTATATCAATTAGACTAATTTGCAAGGATAATATAATAGGGCTACTATTAGGAATGTTTGATATTAATGTCTTTGTATTTTAAAGTCGTGTGATATTTCAGGGTCAGTATTTGTAGGATATCTGCTGTTTTAGCATCATTCTTATATCAAGACCACTATATATCAAGCAATTGAATAATGTCTATTGTCTGTCTAGATCAATATAGATGTGTCTGCTAGCTCCTTAATAGCTGGCGGGCTGCTCCTTAACAGCTGGCAGGCTGCTCCTCGATAGCTAGCAGATAAGTATCTACAATATTAACTATATCTATACTAGCTATAGACAATATTTTGATCTTTTATAACTCTAGATTATAAAATACCTTTATTAATTCTATATACTTACCTATAATACCTCTACGCCTTAATTATAATTGCTAAATACTTACTATATATATAACTAGATAAACTTAACTATAGACTTATATATAGTAGTATTAGTACAATACCTTCTAATACTATTATCTACTATATTGACTTTGCTAAACTGACTATATTAGTCAATAATAGTATCTCTTAATAGTAGCCTTGCTGTCCCTCCCCTTCTCCTATACTCCTTAGTAGGATTTTATAGTATATAACTAGAATTTTTAAGTCCTATATAAAGCCTTAATTAAGTAGTAAGGCTAATATACTAACCTTTAAGCTAAAAGGTCTAGATATAATTAAAGCTAATATAATAAAATCTAGGCAAGCTCTTTTAGTAGATACTTTATATCTTAAGGTCTATAAGGTAAAGTCTAGATCTTAGGCCTCCTTAGCAATTAAAGCTAAAGTAATAAAATCTAGGCAAGCTCCTCTAGGAGATACTTTATATCTTAAGGTCTATAAAGTAAAGTCTAAATTTTAGACCTCTCTAGCTGCTAATATTAATAAGTTACCTAGTAGATAAGGTAAGATATATATTGCTTATATTTACTATAGTTAGTTAGTATTAAATCCTTTTTTAGATACTTAGAAAAGATATATAGCTACTCTTACTTTTAACCTTATAGATATAGAAAAAGACTATATTATTATAGTAGAGCTATATACTAAGATAGTAAACCTTATAAGATATAATAGTGACTATATAGTGCTAGATAGCTGCTCCTTTACTAATAATAGGCTTAATATATTATCTAATAGAGTATCTATAATTATAATTAGGAATATTAATATAATTACTAATAGCAAGTCTTTCTTAAGTGACCTATTTAGCTCCTTAGCTAATAAGTCTACTAAGGTTACTTATAAGTAAGAGTTAGTATTAGAGTATCTCTCTAGTAAGAACAATTCTAAAGACTCTTATTTAGAGTATAATAATAATACTAATATTAAGTTAAAGTACAACTCCTAGATTAAGCAGTCTAGCTAATATTATAAGCAACCTATAGCTTTAGCAAAGGTAAAGGATATAGCTATAGTAGATATACTAGATTATAATAACTATATCTACAAAGCTATAGATATTAGTATTAACAATATTAATAAAGAACCTCTAGTTATTGATTATAAAGAATCTTATTTAAAGTATAATAATAGGAATAATATTAAGTTAAAGTGCAACTCCTCTATTAGGCAGCCTAGTAAGTGGTCTAGTAGGTAGTCTAGTAGGCATAGTAAGCAACTTACTATTTTAGTAAAGGTAGAGGATATAGCTATAGAAGATATATAAGGTTATAACAATACTATAGGCATATACATTAATAATTATAATAATAAAGTTCTAGCCGGTATATATAATACATAGCTATATAATGCATCTGACAATAAGTATATTATAGTTAATAGCGAAGAGAGCGACGATAATAATGTAAGAATATTATATAAATATACTATAATTATATTTAGAATATATTAAAATCTAATATCTAAAATTAGGTTTCCTAGTTTTACTACTATTTATATTAGATTTATTATAGATTTCTTACTATTCTAACTAATAAGAAATCTAGAATAATATAATAAATTAGTAATAAGCTTATATAAGCTTAAAATATAAGTATATAAAGAAAGAATTTCTTCTATAGAAAGATTTTTAATCTTCTTCTTTATATCTAACTGAAAAATAATTAATACAATTTATTCTTTAAAAAATCCTTTTTTATTCCACTGGCGCTAAACCTTTTACAAATAATAACAACGACGACAATAGTGTGGCAGCTTCTGATGACAAGGAGATGTTTGTACTAATAGTCAGTGCAGAGACAAGCACATTAGCCGTTGCTTCTACGTCAATAAATATATATAGCTGCAAGAGAGCAGCAAAGGCCGCCAGTAAGACCACCAAGAGGCTGTATCTAGGCAATAAAGAGTGCTATATAGAGTATTAGATTGCTTAATATAATAATAAAAACCCTATATCAGATGCAGATACCAATTTAAATCGCTTCTAGTTACTCTTTGGATTGCTTATCTAGAACCTTTGCCAATAGGCAAAGGCGTATAGGGTGGAATAGTTTAAAGCTAGTAGCTCTTCTCGCCGGGGCTTGAATTGTGTATTTTTAACGCTGCTAATAAGGGCTGACGTACCAGATCTAGTGCAAATTTGTTTGAACTCTATGCTATATTGAGTATAGAAGATATTAGGCAAGGTCGACCTAGAGCTGCGTGACTTTTTAGACCTTCTAGTCCTGCCGCACGACTTGATGCATAGAGCTATATATATAGATATAGCGTTTTAACTCTATTTAAGTGATGTTATTATGCAGCAATCCTCTTTGCAGTCGCAGTCGGTATTTGTCAAGGCGATGAAGCGAGGAAGTCGGAATCGAATTCGTGAGGAGGCTTTGTACATTGGGTCGACGACTTATATCTAAGGCTCGATAGTGAGACTCTGCAAGCATGAGAGCGCTGCTAATCTGTTGCGTAAGGCGGAGACTGGCAAATATTATGCTTTTATATTGCAAAACGATATAGTGCCTAATCTCAGAGTGGTAAGTATTTGGCAGAATCCTTAGCTTATAAATACCTTATATAGGCAGGATAACACTTGATATAGTGCTGTTCTGATTGAAGGTCTCCTAATAGTATACCTTGACAATCTGCAGTGCCTATCGCCTAGATCGGTTCCTTGCACATAGTATTATTGCAAAAATCAGAAATAGATAGATACCCTTATTTAAATATGGTAGGTTAAATACAGTATAGTCTTTATAGCAAGGTATATCTGGTCAATCTAGTCAACCTAACTCTTATAGCAATTGCTTGCAGCCTTATTCTACAGCTTAGATTAATTAGGAAATGACTATTTAGCCCTTTTAGCATGGTAGCTTAGCTTTAGGTATATATATCTATAATATTTACTATAAATATAGAAAGAGTAATAATAGCTAGCTTTTATTAAGAGTAGGTAAAGCAAATAGTATAATACCTTAATATATATCTTATTAATTGATTATAGCTGCTTAGTCACCTAGAATACTCTAGATATTCAAATTATAACATTATAATTCCTACTAGTAGAATGCTTACTAGCCTAGAGGCTAATATCTATTATAAGCTGTACTATAAGTTTATATCTAAAAATTTTACTAAATAGCTAAATAATAATAATAGTAAGTTGCCTTTTACTACTAAAGAGTTGAATTACTTAGATTATATTAGTCTAATAAAATAAGTATATAGGTAGGGTGATATACTAGTATATAATAGATACAATATTATATAATATAGCCTAATAATTAACACTATAAATCACAAGTTATTATCCTATACTAACCTAGCATATATTATATCTAAACAATTTGCAAAATAGTCTAATAATCAAATATTACAGGATACTTCAATAAACAAATAGCACTATCTGCTATATAACTAATACTATGCTATATACAGTTAAGAATACCCATTAGGCAAGATAGAAAACCTGCCCCCTCTACAACCGATTCTACATCACCGACACAATATTACAAGCCATTGCAAATGCAGACAGTATGCCACACCTAGGTTCTGGCATAAGGTCGAAGACGGCAAGTTCTGCTATAACCTTTGTTTGGCTGACTGTGCCAACCCAAATTGCTAGGAGGACCTCGTACGCCAAAATATCAGATGGGACAAAGACCTCGGCGCCTGGTTTTGTGCGGGTTGCACAAGAAGAAACAACGCCAACCTACGCCACGGTTTGTCTAAGCAAATTATATTACTATTCACACAATATCGCGGCCCAAAACAGTGTCAAAACCAGAATTGCAACACGACAGTCTCAAAAAGATGGCGCTATATGCCTGGTCGCACTGGCGATGTAGAAGGTCTGCGTTGCCTCCCCTGCTTCGAATACTTCGTGAGACATGGCGTAGAGAGGGCGCCGACAGCTTTGGAGCTGTAATTGGTTTCGATATCACTGACGCTACTGTAATTGTACTTGGGGTTGGCGGGTTAGATAATAACGAACTTGGTGAATGCGATAAAGGGACAATGCAGAGGCATTTTTTTTGGCGGTGATATTCAAGCAAGAGGCGAACCTTTACATAGAGCATAGTCTTTTACCTGTCTTGAATACAGAGTCAAACCCAGGTCGTTTTGCTTGAACATATATCACTATAGTCGACTGATCCGATCACCCACTACAAATAATTATTGGACCTCTTCTCTTAGGAAATATAGTTTATCAATATTATTAACTACCAATTCAATCTTATAATAATATATTAAGTTTCTATAAATCCTGTGGCGTTCGCTGGGGTAGGCCATGGCTATTTGTGTACGATAGGTAAAATCCCCCACTCCCGAACGAATGCTGTGCAACAGAGAGGTATTATTTATGATTGTAAGCTTAGAAATAAACTAGTGTATCTACTTAATAGAGCTTATAATGCCCTGAACAGAACTACATCACATGCAAAGTGTCACAGGCTGTAGAATTGGGGTTGATTAAGAAGCGGAGAATCACGCCGGTTGCAGAGGCAATTCAGAGTAGGACACTTAGTGCTAGTAGTGAAAGATTTTAGTGAAGTCCCGCATTCACTTCCTATTAAAAGCATTAGTTACTGGCCTGTTCTTTGTGTGAGATTATCGCCTGGCTGACCCTAAGTCTAAGTCCATAGCTGACCAATCCAAGCGATCCATGTTAGGATCGTAGTATATGGGATAATAAGGAGGTCCTATTTCCATAGCACATTGCTGATCAGCTTTATAGCTGTTTGCATCTAGAGTTTGCAGTGCTTGGCTCTGCCGAATAGAGGACACCAGCTGTGGCGTCTCTAAGGATTCCTTTGACTGCCCATATGCCATCTCGCGGGCCTCCCACGCCTGTAGGATCATATTCGTCAACATTGTAAAGAACCTGTCCGATACAGAAAGAACCTCGAGAAGCGCGCTATAGTTGTTGTTCATAGCTTCCCAGGCTTCTGGGGCGCGGGCACTCATTGGCCGCCACTTTAAGTGTTGGATTATTTGAATGTATCCTATAAACGGGAAGTAAGAATGCACCATCCAGATAAAGCCTCTGATAAGGGGTGAGGTCATAAGTTTCGTATTGCATTCAAGCATGCGAAGCGCGTAGGTGAGAACTGCCTCGCGCTGTGCGTCAGCTTGATGCAAGGAAGAGCCCGAATACCTGAAATGATGCTCCACTAGGCGGCATTTTGCCACATTTCCTCGTGTCGTCCAGATGGTCATGAACTGAAGTGCATTTTCCGGGTCGCAATATTTGAGATATTTATCTTCGATCGCTTTGACAAAGGTGTCCATCTCAGCGCCTTCATTGCCCTGTTTGGTTTCTGTCGCCGACCGCCGTAGACCGGGGCCGTAAAAGCCAAGATGGAAATTAGTGTGGCGAACAAAATCGCCAAGCTCGCAGCGACAAACGGCAAAAAGAGCGTCAGTCATTTTCACCTGGGCCAGTGGCGGCTCTTTCATCGCTTCTCGCAGGTCTGAGTCGTTTACGCTGAGGGGAATTCGACAATCCCATGTAGGGAGAAGCGATGTAGCGTGTAAGTCGGCCATTTCTCCAATCCTGCTATCGAAAAGTATGAGCGACCACCAAAGCCTCCGGCCGATTTCAGCCTCAAGGCCGGAGCTTTTAGCCAGTATAACCTCGCTATGGATGCCTAGCCGTTGTCCAATACGAATAGCAATGCCGAGCATAGAGGATAGGGAATGAGGAGCTGTTGTGGGCCGGACCGAGATCTAATGAGGTTAGAGGGGTCGAGCACTATATCCAGGGCTGAAATACTTGCTAGATAAAGGTAGAGGGCTGTCAGGCAGTCGCGGTTGGTCGTCCGCATAAATCGGCTGTTTAGCAGAGCCTGCTGACAACCAAGCTGGAATCTGGCTAAGAAATCGACCTTGGGCGAGGCAAACATAGCCCGGCAACCATTTTCAGTAAGGCTTGTTATAGCCATGCAGTAAATCCCAAACATTAGCGCTTCCAATTCGGGCTGGGTGGCCGAGACATTACTAGCAGCCGCCATTATCCGCTTCTGTAGGCTCTGGGAGTGCGTGACCTTCAAGAGAGGGTCGACGTTGTCGAGATAAAGTTGCCATAGTTGCAGTATCTGGAACGGCTGGGGGTGCAAAGTATACAAGTCGACAGCCGTTTGCTGCGACCCAAAGCCGAATAGTACGTGGGTGTCGTCCTCGATGGTTTGATCCCAAGCGTTCTTGAATACAGCTTCGTCTACCTCATCATCCGAGGAGTCGCCATCAGTGCGGTCACGGAACTAGCGCAACGATTAGCCACAGGGTATAGGCGCAACGACGCATTTACTTTACCTCTTGGTTCATAGTGTGCAGCATCCGCCTAGGAGGATTCGGTCAGCTCGTGAAATGCCACAGGAATCAGAGAAGACGCACTTGGCCTCGCGCACACTCCGTCTCTCGGAAGTGGTGGTAGCCGCAGAAGGCGAAACACCCCCCGTACTTATTCCGGGCTCGTCGTCGGCATCATAAAGATCTTCTGTCTGGGAATCCGGACGGTCCTTCCGCGCGGCCATGTCGGCAGCGGCGTCACGTATGTGAAGGGGTTCAAACTTGATGTTGTGCTTGTTGAGGAGGACCTCGTACTCGTGAAGTCGGTCGAGCAACTCCCGCTCCGGGAAGCGACGCTTTCGGCGGCGCTGGTTCTGGACGCGGACGCACTGCAGGCCGGCCTTGACGCAAGTTGCACACGGATCTCTGTGATCACATTTGACCTTGCGCTTCTGACAGAGCACACAAGCCAATTGGCGTCGTGGTCGTGAGACCGTCTCTTCAGCCATGCGAGAATCCGAGGCAAGCTCGGGAGGCTCTTCCGTGGCTGGTAGCGCCGACATCCTCAGCTTACAGTGACTAGACGAAGGCAAGTTTAGTTCTGGTGAAGAGAATGCATCTGTCTAGGTTCGTGCGGAGAGAGGAAGCCTCCGCTACCACATGCGGCTGCCGCCGCGAGGCCATCCCGCTGTGGCTAGTTTGGGAGGTGACACTCTGTAAAGCCACATTGGACCCACCAAGCCACAGCTTTAATCATAGGAAAGGCCCAGCAGCCGACAACCCTACCCTATAAATAGATAAATAATAATAATATAACTTAACTAAAACGCAGGCCGATTTTATATATCTCTCCTCTTATATCTACAGATACCCCTACCTTATAGATAAAATAGAAAATTTAAGTTAGCAAAGTAATATAACCTCACCACTGAACACAAAACACTTGCCATACAGTATAGCGCCTGCGCTACTGGCCACGCTAATGCCTACACCTAGCAGACTGTATATAAGCTAGCCTTTCGATCTCCTAGTAACCCTAAACTGTAGAGTACAAGCGGCTATTACTAATAACTCTCTACCTATTATAAATTGCCTTTTTATTCTAAGTAATAGCCTAATTTAGAGGTATATAACGTACCTATATATTAAGAGGAGAGCCTAGGCAGAAGGTAATCTTTTTATACTATTAGCTAATATTATAGAAGATTAAGAGATATCTAATATTATAAAAAAGGCTATTATAAAGTATAAAAGTATTATAATATATATACTATTATCTTATATTTATAAACTAAGGCAATTTCTTAATATATATAGTAACTTACTAATAACTATATTAAGAAATTTACTATATACTTTTAAAGAACTTTTATATTATATTAATAGAAGGCTTTTAATAATAAAATATCTAAAATAATATTTATAATTATATCTATAATTATCTTTAAAAAGACCTCTAAAGTATATAAGATAATTAGCTTTATTAATATTATAAAAAATATAATAGTATATTAATTAAAAAATAAAAAACTTTACCTATAGAAATTAATAATAATTATTAATAATTAAAAGTAGATATTAATTAGGCTTAAAAAAGGCCTAAAGTCTCCTTAATAAAGCTTTAAGATTTAGCTAATAATTAAGATAAAACTGAGATTTAAGATAAAAGATATTCTATATATTATATAAACTAATATAGGCTAAGTATTAACTATCTATACTAAAGAAATATATTAATAAGTTATTAAGAAATAAGATCTATAGAGGCCTTACTTAGTAGATATAGTCACTACTTATTATAGACTGGCCCTAAGGCATCTGCAATTAGGTATTAATAGTAATATTAATATTACTAAAAAGTAAGAAGGAAAGCTCTCTACTTTACTTCTATATAGTCTACTTAAGGTAAGGCAGCTAAGTATAACTAAGCTTCTATAATAGGTTCCTCTTTAGCTATCTATACTCTCCCCTCCCCCCTTTACTATAATTACTCTACTTAGGCTGAAGCTTAGATCTTTTATATATCTCTAAGCTAATAGTTAGCCTATATAAATAATAGGCTAAGAAAGTAAAAATATTAATCTATATATAATATAGGTTATTAATATCTTTATAGCTTAATCTAAAAGATTAAAGAGAGAAGGTCAATTATAAGCTAAATAGTAATAAAAGTAAATAAGTAAAGTATACTAAAATTATAAAATTATATAATATTAATATTTATTATTTAAAAAAGTTAAAGAAGGTTAGAAAAGAGTAGTTAAATATAGCTCTGCCCTTATTATAGGCCTATATTAGAAATATCTTCCTTTTATTATCTCTTTCTAATTTTATTATATAGTAAATCTACTCCTCTTATTAACTTTATAAGTTTTATTATAACTATAGCTACTAATATTTTTCCTCTTTCTCTTTTTTATAGTAATAATCTTAATAATCTTAATATAGACTATTATTAAGGCTCTCTTACTATAGAAATATTTAAGGTATTAGACAATTTAGATAATAAAGATTATAATATTAGTAAGCTAATATCTATCTATATTATCTTTATATCTTAAAGTATTTTACTATAGATCACCTTAATTATTAACCTAGCCCTAGTAAAGCCTATATTATCTATAGAAAAGTATACTAAATCTATACTTAAGAAAAGTAGATATTTATAATAAATCTAAACTTTTAGATAATTTAATTTTAGCTAGATAAAATATAGATCTATAATAATTATATTAAGTCTTTTACTATTATTAAGATTATAATTATTAAAAATAAAAAGGCTATTATATTAATTAAATAGTAAAAGTATATTAAGTATTTCTAGATTATTTAAAATACTATTTTATATATATTTATATAGCTTATAATAGTATTTAAGCTTTATTATATTATTAATATAAGCCTATCTAATAATTTATAGATATTAATCTTTATTATTGTTAAAGGTTTAGCGCCAGTAGAATAAAAAAGGAATTTTTGAAGAATAAATTGTATTAATTATTTTTCTATTAGATATAAAGAAGAAGATTAAAAATCTTTTAATAGAAGAAATTCTCTCTTTATATACTTATATTTCTAGCTTATATAAGCCTATTACTAATTTATTATATTATTCTAGATTTCTTATTAGTGAGAAGAATAAGAAACCTATAATAAATTTAATATAAATAGTAGAATATTTAGAAAACCTAATCTATAATATTAGATTTTTATATATTCTTAATATAATTATAGTATATTTATATAATATTCTTACAAGATAGTAATAGAAAACTTTCTTAGTAGATCTTATAAGGTATATATATATATTACTAACTTCTACTATTTAAAGATTAATAAGTATATATAATATTATATAGAGTGTATAAGCCTAGTATACTTTATAGAGTATCTAGCCTATATAGTTTATACTATTTATTAAATAATTCTCCTATTTCCTTTATTTTTAATAATATATACTATGAATAGTAGGGTTCCTACTAGTCCTTATAAAGAGACTAAGAGATAAAAGTTGCTAATATAATATATATAATCACAGTAGTAACTATAGGTATAGATAGCTAATAATAATATGATCTTACTAATAGGTATCAATATTAATAGATATTTGCTATTTAGTATAACTCTACTATAGCTAGAGGATAATAGTAAAGAGAAGTATTTTAAGGGCACCTAGTGAGAATATAGGCGTGGGTTGCGCTCTGTGGGGGCCTACTAAGTAGGTGTGACGGGTTAGACCCTGAAGGAGACTCGCCGAAGGCCTCATTGCGTCGTCACGACATAATCGATCGCGACCACAGTCGCAATACCCATATCCAATAGTTGCCTATACAACCAACATCATAGTCAGTGCACGTAGAGGATATTACAGGAGAGATCCAGGAGATCTCTCTTATTATCCTAATAATTCTTCCTCTTTATAATAAGATTATTAGGTAGATTCAATAAGTCTTCTAAACCCTTATATTAGGAAGAATTTACCTTATATAACTTATATATTTACTTATACTTAAGTAGCAGCTCTAGCATTCACTTGCTTAAGCAATCACCAGAACCGACAACGACCTATATATACTATAAATAAGTAGAAGGCTTAAAAATAAGCATCGAACGACAACAACAACGACGACGACGACGACAACAAATAGAGGTCAGCTCCTAGGAGCAAGAGATATTACATCTAGACTAGAGTATTAAGTAAAACTGAATAGAATAGAATAGTTTGATAAGATAGACCGATAATTAGCCTAATAATAAAATCGACTAATTAAGATAGAGGATCTCTTAGGAGAAGCACGTAGTTTATACTATAAATAATAAGCTAGATATTAAAATAACTTTAAATTCTATATATAGAATAAGAGAATAATTAGGAGGCAATATAAGTATAAATCTAAGCCTTATAATTAGCTATAGCTATACTATCTACAATACCTTAACTACTAGTAGTTAGATTTAAACCTATATAATCTAGCTTAGCCAATAAAGCTATAAAAAGAAAGCTAATATTCTTTAATCTATAGAGATTTAATAAAAATTACTAAAAATTCTAAACTTAGCAATTTAAGATATAAAGTAAGCTTTGCATAGATAGACTGGCTTTAGGAAGCCTCTTTAACCAGTTTATATATATCTATACCTAGTTATACTAGACCCCTTAAAGGATAGCTGCTATATTCTTTAAGAAAGGCACTAGAGAAGGCTACTATACCCTAGATAAGTTTATAGAGTACCTAGTGACCTACTATAGTAATCTAAATAACTAATAATATACTATAAGCTAACTAAAAATAATAAAATAGAAATATAAAAAAGCTTTACTATCTTTCTCTCTAAGGTTAAAAAAAGGTTATTAGATAGTAGTAGAGCAGTCTAGGATAACTTAGTATAGGTTAATAGCTTAAAGCAGGCTATTAATCTGACCTTATAAGTATACTTAGTAGGCTAATTAAATTTACTAATAATATACTCTAAGTAATTAAAGATACTTTAGAACCTAGGCGCTAACCTTAATAAATAATGCCTTTACAGTAGGCAGAACTAATACTAGAACCTGCCTTAACTGCAATAAAGTAACTATAGCAAATCGAGGCATGCTACTGCTAGAGCCCCCTCTTTAGACCCTATAGACTAGGAAGGAACAAAGCTAAGCGCTATAGGTTCTAGTTAGAGAGCTAAATAGGCTTTAGTAGAAGAGCTCTAATAATAGAAAGATAAAAGGGTATACCTATACTATAGCCTTAATAGATACTTTATTAGATAGTATAAACTAAAGCCAGTAATTCTACCTATAAAAGCTTTAAAAACCTAGGCAAAAATAGGTTAAGAGAGTTCAGGAGAAGATTTAAGGGATTTAGGAAAAGAGTAGCTCTTCGTTAAAAACGCAACTAAGAGCAAATAATAAGCCTCGACTTATAAGGACTAAGAGACCACCTAGCAGAGAGTGTACCCTTTAGTATTTCTACCTTAATAGACAATGTTGCTTTTGCATCCACATTGACAGACACGGGTTGCACATCTTACGGGGTGGTCGACGAACGTTTTATACGATTCTTTCCACGAGCAGTATGTAGAATGGCTCGAAGGCTGCAGCACCTCTTGTTTGATGGAGTTGGGCGGAAACTGTAATCATTCGTCTTGTGTCAGAATCAAACTATACGCCTCCTCGCAAAAAGCAGACCCTACATAGACGTTTCCTTCGACAAGCTCCCAGTGCTCCGTCTCGGCGACGACAACGCGCCCAACCTGGGCAGTAGCGCGGGGCATGATGGTGGGACGAGATGGCAATGAAGCTGCAAAGGCGTTCTCAGCTCGGATAGAACGGCTATGCGCGGTCTTGGGTTACAAGGCCCAGTGATCCGACGTCGAAATAGGAGAAAACAAAGGGCTGCACGCTCTGCGCTGCTCGGTTGGTTAGCCCCGACAAGGCAGTCTTATCGGCGGAGTGTTCGATACATGCTGTCATCCCTCCGAGGCGCCGCCACAAATCGCCGACGAGGCGGCGCCGGGGGGCTTTTTAGGAGGCGGGGCCTTGGCACCCATCGTACAGAATGCCCAGGAACAGTGTCGTGTGTGTAATGAACGTTCCGAGATTGCACGATCCCAGCAATCACGAATATATTGCTCCACAACGCTAGCAGATTGCAACTTCCATGTGTTAGGGGCCAAAGAGGCGCATCAACAACCGAGGCTTGTCACGGCACGGCTCGTTCAGATGTGCTAATCTTTTCAGCTTTCAGCTCCTGCACGATGTTGCCAAATCGCTTATGTGTACAGACTACGGATACAGATGTACAGCTGCGGACCGCAGGGAGCGCGCCTCGCCTACATCGCTGCTAACCCCCCTTTAAATGCCGCATCCAGTCTTGCGTCAGGGCTGGCGTGGATCGCGGCACGCAAGAGATGCAGACTCGCGTAGCGATGAACCCCGAAAGCCCTGTCTCGCCCACCACTATAAGTGGCATGGCACTGAAACATTGGGCTGAGGCCTGGCGCGAGAGCACAATGGAATCCGCCCGCCCCACCGCTATTCTTGCATAGAAAACATGGGGCTGGGCTGAAAATAGTCCAATACTACCTACAGTGACTAGACTTTAATTCCGCCCGGTGCTTAACGCGAGAGCGTGCCCACATTCACCACCAAAACAACACTACATTTTCAAACCGCGTTTTCTCGTCAAATAATGGATAAACCGACTCCAAAGAAGCATTACAGTCCTCACAAGCGGACGAAGATTGTAATGATGTACGATATGGGTATGCCGCCGAGAGAAATTGCCGCGAAAGAAGGGGTGCTAGTTGAGTCTATTCGCGGCATAGCAAGACGCCACCGCGTCAAAAAGTTCACCGCGTCCTAGGCGCCCGCCTGTTATTTCTAAAAGGGAAAAAAGAGTTATTATAAGAATAATAGCTTAGGACCCCTTTATAAAGGCAAAAGAAATTATTATAGAGGCTAGGTTATATTATTATAAGAGGACTTTAATAAGGTGGCTTAAAAAACAAGGTTTTTAACACCCACTAGCCCTACGACCATCTAAAACTAACCGAGGAAAATACATAAAAACGCCTATAATTTATAAAAGCCTATATACTATAGCCTTAAGAGATTTAGAAGCGCTAAATATTCTCTAATAAGACATCTATTATATATAGAGATAGTGAGCGCTAGAAGTAGGTATTTTATAAATATAAGAATATTATATAAATTTACTATAATTATATTAAGAATATATAGAAATCTAATATCTAAAATTACGTTTCCTAAATATTCTGCTATTTATATTAAATTTGTTATATATTTCTTATTCTTCTAACCAATAAGAAATCTAGAATAATATAATAAATTAGTAATAAGCTTATATAAGCTGGAAATATAAGTATATAAAGAAAGAATTTCTTCTATTAAAAGATTTTTAATCTTCTTCTTAACATCGAATAGAAAAATAATTAATACAATTCATTCTTTAAAAATTCCTTTTTTATTCTACTGGCGCTAAACCTTTTACAAGAGGCAATAGTTATGTGTTATCCTAAGTTATTAGACATACTAAAGAATAATTACGCCCTTTAAATGCTCTATTAGGTAGCTATTAAAGTGTGTGAAGAGATTTAAGATGATCTATTTAAGAAGCTAATTATATTAATATAACGACGCTTATAAGCCGTTATTAATGCCAACGGCTGGTATATAAAATACTGAATAGCCTCACCTTTAAATTAAGGCTTAAAATACGTATCCCCTTTGTTAGAAATAAAATAGCCCTATTTTGGGTTTGTTATCTACGATTTGAGTTTTGCGGTTATGGGATGTGACTTTCAGCAGATGTGGACCGGGCGGAGTTTAACCCTAAGCATCTGTACCATACAAGGAAAAAGCTAGCGCGGACTTGTAAAGTTGGCGCTGCCCATGGGGACTGCTACGAGGTATACGCCCGCATATTAAAACTAAATCCGGGCCTGACAAGGGGGCGTTATTTTCGTCCGAGACCTCGTAAGCAAGCTTGTTCCGCCTTGGATACGGGCCCTACAATGCGAAACATGTGCTGCCCTTTATCAGCCGGAATTCTTTGCTGACGCATCCCTGGCATACCCCCTGCCATGGACCAATAAAAGGTAGACTAACTTAAGAGGGGATTCTGATTAGCCACGCAAAATGATAGTTTCGAAGCTAAGCCTCTTCGTTTGCTCGTTAGCGAGTTGTTCTCGGGAGCCGCTAAATGGAGTTGGTCAATCATAAAGAGGTGGGCGCAACCCGTAAGCCTCCAAGTGATGTTAGCCCGACGGCGTTCTGCGCGGGCTGAGCATGGCTGAGCCTGGCTGACCGATTAGGCGCCGCAAGGGGTCCCACGAGGTTATTAGTTCGCAGCAAGCCCACTTTGTTCTCCAATCACCAGCGATTTGATCCTTTGGCTCGCATGCTCTGCCAGATATTACATAACCACCAGATTGAGTCGATCCAGTCTCTTCAACAGAAGCCGCAAACACGGTGTGAAATATAGACGGCAGAGCTCCCCCAGAGTATTTACGGAATTCTACGACGGTGCTTCCGCTTCACGCTTTCGTGCCTTTGCGCTGCTGTTCCGTGGCACGTGTCGCACTCTGTCCTTGCCCAGAGAACGTCGCTTGCCATATTGTGGAGGAATGCCGCCCACAAGCTCCCAGACCAGGGGGCTTCGCAGCTCATGTGATAAATGCCACCAAACTAAGCTAAAGTGTGTTCCTGGGCCGACAGGCTGCCAACGGTGCACAAACCTCGACTTGAATTGCGTGTACAGCCCGCCGGGGCGATCGGGGAGAGTCCCTGCAGCAGAACGGCGAGCCAAGGGGGATAGCAAGAACAACACTTCCCCGCGGAACCAGTCGCCTAGTGATAATGAGATGGAGCAACGCACCACGCGATCCTCGAGTGACAACACTGAGGTCAGCACAAATGGTTGCACGACGCCGAGCAACGCCGCCAAAGCAGATCCCATGATTGAAGGCATCGATTTCATCTCTGGGACCGACTCCAACATGTTGTTAGGATCCTACGACGCTGGCAACATGATGGACCTCGCGATACCTGCAATGCCGTCTCCTTTCGACATGCTCAGCCCGACAACGGCAGTCATGGACTTTGCCATGGCTACTGAGTCGATATCTGGAAAGATCCCCGAACCAGTCTTCAGCGGCCACCTCCCCACCGGGGTTGCGCCAACCTCCCAATGCGGCTGTTTTCAATCCATCATCCAGGCGCTCCAGGATATCCAGAACCCTGCCGTCCGCAGCTTCAGCCTAGACGCCATGCTCAGCTGCAACAAGGCAGCGCTGGTGGCCATCTGCGACTCATTAAAATGTTCGTCCGCTCATGACGGCACGACACGGCTTGTCACGCTTGTGGTAGTTCATCGTGCACTTCATCTCTACCGTATCCTATACCAGTCTCGCCTCCAAGCGCAGCATAATAGTATACTTCGTGATCACGACAGCCCTGGTAATACGTCTTGCTCGCGGTGGTCGGGCTCTAGCGGCCACACGTCGTCGACCGGCACGAACAAAGGCAGCTTCTCGTTTGCTTCCGGCGAGGGCACCAACGTCTCCTCAGCACGCGACGCGAGCAAAGGCCGATTATCTCTCGGAACGTACAAACTGGACTCCGTCGATGAAGACTCCCTCACGAAGCAGATCTTGATTCTGGACTTGAACAAGATTCCGCGGCTGCTGGAGCGGTTGGACAGGCGCGCATACGGGCCAGATGAACCCGACGGGCTCGACCTCTACAATATCCTGCGCAGTGCCCTGGTGACGGATTTCAGGTCGCTGCTGATGGATGCGACGTTCAATCGATAGATAGATTATAGACGTTGCATGACTTGTCAGGACAAGGCGGTTGGTTTTAAAAGACTGAGACTAGAGATGCCCGGAGAATAGCACAATGGGCAAAAATAAATTCCTGTATTGTTTACTGAAGAGACCCCCCGCAGCTGCCTTCTCACTTATATAACCGCTGTCTCTATACATGACGTGATGCACTTGTGGCATTAGAAGACTGCCCAATGATAACACACGACACACTAAACGCCTGACCAAAAGGGGGAAATCAAGATCGTCTCAGCTTATCACACAACTTTTAAACATTTGCTAACGCTATAAACCTTTGAAATGAGCCTGTAAACTCATTGAGAGTGCCCTAACATTGCCGCCGACCATCATCGAGAAGTGGTTGCCCGGCGTTGTGACGATCTCTATGACAGCCGCTGGGAGGAGCACGTCCCATCCATGAGCGCCGAGATCCCCTCGATCCTGCAGGATCCACCTAGCAATGGGATCTTCCAAGAGGATATCGTCCGAGATAGCATCCTTTTGCCCAACAACACCATCACGAGCCCATATTACGGATGTTGGGACTGCCAGTGCCATTGATGCTGGCGTGTAACGTGCAAGACTCTCAACGGTCGCATCAAAGTGATCCAAAACCATGCGGTGCTTCTCCGTATGCGTGGCAGACCGTACATGCCGCTCGCTGGAAGGAGCAAACAATTGAAGAGAGTCCAAGAACCGAATCAGCCTCCCGTTCATAGGAGGCAAAGTGAGTGGACATGGCGCGTCGATCAAGACAAGGCTGGCTACTTGGCGACCGTGGACCTCCATCAATTGCTTTGCCGCCTCAAACGCCAGAACGCCACCAACGGACCAGCCGCCTAGATGGATTGCGCCTGGGGGACATTTGGCTAGGATAGTCTTGATATACACTGCAGCAGTTTTTTTAAGACCATAGTCTTTGAATGTTGCGGGGGCTTTTATAAAGGGACAGGCAAGCCCATAGACGTCAAGCGTTGGGTCCAGCCTTTCCAACGCTGCATAGGCCGAAGGTGAGCCGGAGCCATCCGGGAGAAGAAATAAAGATTGCCTAGCTGAAGACAGCGACGCCTTTTGCAGTAGAATACACTGCGCATAGCTTGTTGTAGCAGCTTCAGAGCGGGGACTTGGTGTCTGTGATACAGTGGTGTCAATCACTTGCACATCTTCTGCACCAAGGTCCTTACCTCTACTGAGCGTACGAAAGACGTCGTCCATTGTACGGTTGTCAAGGAATAATGTAGGACTCAGATCGACGCCTGCTTCACGAAGCTTGGCAAGGATAGCGAGGCTCATGAGGGAGTCAACACCAAGATCAGTCAAGTCGGTGGAGGACTGGAAGTCCTCTCCGTCAATGCCAGTCTCCTCAAGGACGATGGAGTACAGGAGCCGCTCGATGTCGTCAGCCGGTTTCACAGCAGGAGTTGTGGCTCCAGTGGAAGGCGTCACGGTACCTAAGCCGGCGGAACACGATACACTGCTTCCGCTGCTACTACCGCTGCTGCTATTGCTGGAGTGTTCTTCGCTCGGGGCCGTGGGCGGGTTCTGCCTATCGCGGAGAAGCTTGAGTAGGTCTTGGATGCTGATACACTGCATCAATTCGCCATGATCAACATTTACTCCGCACTGGTCAACTAGCTGTCCCGCTAAAGCCAGCGACATGAGAGAGTCCACGCCGAGGTCGGCCAGGTTATCTGTGACTTTGAGGTCACCTGTGCTGAGTCCGATTTCGCTGGCGATCACCTGCATGGCGAGATCTGACTGGGTCGACGTATTCGCAGATGTCGCTGGGAGCTGCGCAGCAGCTAACGGTAACTCCTTCTGGTTTTGAGCTACTGAAGATGGCTCGAGCAGTTTCACGATTGGCGAATTGTCTTTAGCTCTCTCTGCGATCGGCCGCGCGGTTTGACGAGGACGACGAGAGGGAACTGGAGGAAGGAGCATGTCTAACACCGCCCGAGGCACGCGCTGGAAGCGGATACCTTCGCAGAGAGCAAGAACCTTCTCTCCGTGTAAGATGTAAACATTTCCAGCAACCATAGTCTTGTCCGCGGGCAGCATCTTGACATAGACATCGTAGTTGGCATCTTTCACCAGAGGTTCTGCCAAGCGAAGACTTTGCCAACCGTGAGAGATGTACACAGCTTCATTCGCATCAATATCATCGTTGCCATTCATTATGAAACCCGAGAGATGGAGTAAGCCGTCTAGATGGTAAGGGCTGAACGAAAAGTTTGCGTCAGTGTCTCGTCTGTCAAGGGAGACCACGGCGGCAGCTTCAAGGCGCCCGCTGTCTAGCCAGACTTGATTCATTCGCTGGAAGTCTGGAGCATAGTCAACAAGGTTTGAGAATAGACGATAGGCGAGTCGCTTTGTGATGCTATTCGCTTCACCAGAATGACTCGCGACTTTCAAGCCTGATATGCGGTCCTTGACCATGTGCAAGTCGTGAACCCATCGTCTTGACCACTTTCGTGGATCGCCAAATTCGACGCGACACAAGGCATGCTTGACTGGAGTTGTTGGTGTACGTCCGTACGAGGAATACTCCAAGAACAGGATGCTTTTTTGTCGGTCGATTTGTGTCACGACACGAAGCTTTCTGTTCTCTTCACCGTGACGAGGACTGATGATGAGAGGTTGTGTCACCTCCATATCGCAAACATCATGCCCATCTTGATCCAGTCCCGAATTTGGTTGATCCCGAATATATTTGGCAATTGTCAACGCAATGTCGGCATACAGAGACGAAGGGCAAAGGGAAGACCCATTGACTCGGTGTCCAGACACGGCCGTGTGCATGTCTGGGTGTGATAAGTCGGTCTCAAATACGACTCTCGCTTGAGCACTGTTGTATTCCTCTTCCACCACGCGATGGACGGAGCTTGAAATGTAAGGGGCTCTATTGTTGGTACAGTCCATGACAATGCTTTGTGAATTGGGAGACGCGATAGGATCACCTTTGCGCAAAGTCCAGTTGTTTCGATAGTCAATCCAATAATTCTTGTTGTCGAAGGCGTAAGACGGGAGATGTATCAAACGACAAGCAGACTCAAAATCACTTTGGTATTCGGACCAGTTCACTGAGAGACCGATGTCGTGTAGTGAAGCCAGGCTACCTACAATAGCATTCCAAGGGCCCTCTTTCTTAGGGTTAGGGTTAGGGTTAGGGTTAGGGTTAGGGTTAGGGTTAGGGTTAGGGTTAGGGTTAGGGTTAGGGTTAGGGTTAGGGTTAGGGTTAAAATTCGACTAT
>PXYN01000376.1:0-21673 GCA_003056585.1 Lecanicillium sp. MT-2017a
CTGTCCGATACACTACTAGTTCCGCTCTGTCCCTACGCGAAGCTCATCCGCTCACCTAACCCTAACCCTAACCCTAACCCTAACCCTAACCCTAACCCTAACCCTAACCCTAACCCTAACCCTAACCCTAACCCTAACCCTAACCCTAACCCTAAGCTCAATCATCTTCAGGTAAGTGATAAGTTGGCGGTGGCTCAGATTCGGAGGAGAAACGGGCCGGTGACTGGCCGGTATCTGACTGGACTTGCATAGAATGCCGCGTAAAGCAAAGAAAACCGTTGACGTGCAACCCCCTCCTCCCCGCGAGTTAGGCCACGTGGAAGTGCCTACCCCCGCGGAATTAGCCCAGGCTGGGGCCGAGCCCTGTGCGGCCTGTGTCGAGCGAATGTATGACGACATGGTCATCACCTGCATTCAGCCAGAGCGTACGTCTCCTGGGCGATATCGGGTCGGAGTCAGGCTGACTAGGAGCAGATGTCAAAGCAAAGAATTGCACTCGCTGTCAGAAGGTCAAGGGCAAGTGTAACTATGTAAGTGACTGGTCGGTGGCGGGGCGGGATCGTGGCGAGGACTGGCTGACTGTTTAGTTGAAGCCCGGGGCTGTTGAGCCCGCAAAGGAGTTTGTATCATGGTTAAAGGCCCACGTCCATGCGGTCTGGTCTGTGGAGGACCGGACCATGGTAAGTGCCGGACCCGAGTCGGGAACGTGGCGACTTCGCTAATGTGGTTTATCAGTTCAACAACATCAGTCAGGTGGCACTGCAGGCTCGAACACGATTCGGGCGGTATGAGGTCTGAGCCCAGACCGCATCCGCCCCGGCTGGTCCTGCCCCTGAGTCTTCATATGTTCCCATTTTGCTCCGGAATATCCAAGGGTCTATTGATGTTGAGAATGCCTTGGCGAAAGAGGCCCGGGTTCGTAACGAGTTCGCCGAGATCAACGTCTATGGTCGAATGAATCTCATGTGTATCGTCAAAGAGTAGCAGCTGGGCAATAATTCAAAGGCAAGAGAAGTGTGTGAAGGGACCACGCCTCAGTGCAATACCCACCGGCTGAAGTTGTCTCTTTATAACAATTCGTAGGCTTATTACTAGACCACATCTGCCGCTAGCATTTGCCGTTGTTCACAAGCAAATTTTAACAACGGAGGCATTCATCCACCACGCATTCCACCTCTCCATCAGCAGCCACAGCGTTAGCGTCACAAGCTCCTGCATCTCATACTCTCGGGCACTCTTAGGCAACCCCTGAGAAGTTGTTATCTCATACATCGCCGTCATTGAGCCATTTGGAACGCCCCGGCCAATCGTTCCCTGTAGTTCCCGCCCCGTGACGCCGGTCAGGCAGATTTCGTAAATAGATTCATTTGATGTCAAGTCGCGGCCGCAACGTCACGTCACAAAATCCGGCCCCCTGCCCATCCAGATGCAACGCACGACGGAGATTGCAAAAGCTGAAGCAAGCCTAGAAGGCCGTAATTTTCACGGCTGCGTCCTAATTCGCTTGTTGGACGCGGAGTATTGTAGAACGTCGACACAGGAGAGAAGCCACGACCAAGGCACACGCCCCAACTCAGATATATATCAGTAGCTATAATAAAATAACCTATATATTCTACTATTAGTAGTATTGTACTAATTTAGCTTAGTAGGTTCTTATATAATTAGCTATTCTCACCTACCATAGAGGCTTCTAGTAGTAGAAGTATTAGTATATTTAGTCTTAAGCAGATATACTAGTGCATAAGTTAGGTTATAGTAATAGGTAGGCAGTAAGGCAGTGCTATATACTAGTACAAGAGAGGCATAGTAACAGTGACTGTATTAATTGTAAAGGAAGTGTCTACAAAAAGGTAGCCGCTTAGATAACTAAGGACATAACTATATTGTAGAGGGCTGGCAACTATATAGTGAGTTAGAAGGTCAATTATACCAGCGTGTAGTATATAGATGTAAGAGTATTATATAAACATACTATAATTATATTAAGAATATATAAAAATCTAATATCTAAAATTAGGTTTTCTAAATCTTTTACTACTTATATTAAATTTATTATAGATTTTTTATTCTTCTAACTAATAAAAAATCTAGAATAATATAATAAATTACTAATAAGCTTATATAAGCTGAAAATATAAGTATATAAAGAAAGAATTTCTTCTATTAAAAGATTCTTAATCTTAATCCTTATATCTAACAGAAAAGTAATTGATACAATTTATCCTTCAAAAATTCCTTTTTTATTCTACTAGTGCTAAACCTTTTTTATTCTTAAATATAGATTTAATATACTTTTCTATAGATAATATAGACTTTACTAGGCTTAGATTAATAGTTAAGATAATCTATAATAAAATACCTTAGGATATAGAGATTGTATAGATAAATATTAGCTTTACTAATATTATAATTTTTATTATCTAAGTTATCTAATATCTTAAATATATCTATAATAAAATAGCTTTAATAATAGCCTATATTAATATTACTAAGATTACTATTAGAAAATGAAAAAAGAGAAAGAGTATTAGTAGCTATAGCTATAATAAACTTATAAAGGCTAATAAAAGTAGTAGATTTATTATATAATAAAAGTAAAGAAAGATAATAAAAGAAGGAAGTTTTTAATATAGATCTATAATAGAGGCAAAGTTATATTTAACTACTCTTTTCTAGCCTTCCTTAACTACCTTAAATAATAAATATTAATATCATATAATTTTATTATTTTAGTATATTTTACTTATTTACTTTTACTATTATTTATTTTATAACTAACTTTTTTTCTTTAATATCTTTTAAATAGAGCTATAAAGATATTAATAATCTATATATAGATTAATATCTTTATCTTTCTAGCCTACTATTTATATAGACTAACTATTAATCTAAAGGTATATAAAGGACTTAAGCTTAGGCCTAAGTAGAGTAATTATAGTAAAGAGAGGAGGGGAAAGTATAGATAACTAAAGGGGAATTTATTATAGGAGCTTAGTTATATTTAGCTACCTTACTTTAAGTAGACTATATAAAAGTAAGGTAGAGAGCTTTTCTTTTTACTCTTTAGCAATATTAAAATTACTATTAATATCTAATTATAGATACCTTAAAGCTAATCTATAATAGTTAATAATATAATATAAAGTATTTTATCTTTAATAATATTTTACTAATATTAAAAAAGAATTTTCTAAAGGTATTTTATAAACTTTTAGCTATATTTACTAATAAATTAAAGTATATATTAAAAGATTATATTTATATAGATATATAAGATATTAATATAGATATTAAATTACTTTTAAATTTTAATAATAATTTTTATTATATTATTAATTAATTTTAATAATTTTTCTATAATTTTTATATAATCTTTATTATAATATAAATAAATTATTATTAGACTAAACTTAATATCTAATATATAGATAGATAATATATATTTAAATTAAACTACTATTTAAGAATAGATAGTTTTTTATAGAGAGGCTATTATTAATAATAGCCTTTTAAACTATATAATTTAAAGTCTTTAGAGGGCTAATATATAGCCTACTAGCTATTAGTATAGCTTATAATAAGGGCACTATACCTTATAGTAGATAGTGTAGATAATTTAGTAGGTAGATTATATTTCTTTACTAACTTAACTATCTATATTATCTATAAGGTAGGGGTATCTATAGATATAAGAGGAGAGTTGCACTGCCTAGGTATATTAGCTTGCTCCTTACCCTATAGGGTGGGGCTGTGTATATACAGTATTAGGGCACTGCTAGCTAGCAGATAGCAGTAGCTATAGATAATAGGGCTTTTATACTTTATTATAAAGCTAATTTTTATCTTAGGGTTAACCGTAAGGCCTTAACCTATCTATCTAGATTAACTTTTTTTTCTTTTTTTTCCTTTTTACTTTTTTACCCTTTCCTTCTTAAGAACCTATAGATAGATAGAAAGTCTTTTTTAGTTAAACCTTAATTAGCTATATATATTAGCTATTATTATTAAAATTACTATTAAGGTTCCTTCTAGGCTATATAATTATAGTAAATAGCTAATTATTATTTTTCCAATATTTTTACTATTTATCTTTTAATCCCTAGCGGCTTTGTGCTGCCTAGGTGTATTGGCTGCCCTGTAAGAACGCCACTAAGGAGTAGGCTTAGGTAAGCCTACTCTTGAGGGTTGGTGATAATCCTGCTTTTTAAGGCTGGCCTTAAGCTCTAGCTACTGTTACTTGGCAGGTACAACTGTATAGATAGGCTGAATAATACTGAATTGTGCTTTCCCTGACCTGAGACCCCTTGAATCTCTATTTTCCTGCCTGGCTTGGCCTATTGGCAGCTACTGTTGTAGTAGTAGTAGTAGTAGTAGTAGTAGTAGTAGTAGTAGTAGTAGTAGTAGTAGTAGTAGTAGTAGTAGTAGTAGTAGTATATTTTTCGTCCAGCGGCCATAGGCCGCTCAGGTCCCCTAAAAAGAGGCACAAGACATGCTAGGCTAGCTATCTATCTATATATATATAGTATATATAGTTGGCTAAGTGCTAAGTAGGGAGACCCTTTAGTTATTAGTAAGATTAGTAGTCTTTACTATTGCCTTTTTTTAATATAAATAAACTACTATCTAGTATAGTATTAGCTTAGAGGTACTTATATTTAGACCCTTTATCTATTAGTAGGCTATTAGGAATATAGTCTAAGATATAAAAGATTACTTTTTTAAAAGTAGATATTAGCCTAATCTAATATTATAGTACTATCTTTCTATAATAAAAGATATAAGTTAGTAATTTATAGTAATTATATAAGTAAGTAAGCTATATATCTATATAGCTAAACCCTTTATAATAATTAGCAAAATTACTATAGTATATTTTTATTATAAAAAGATAGTAAAGGGCTAGTCTTAAAATCTTTAGCTTTAAAGGATATTTATTTATTACCTTAAGCTTAAACTTTCTATATCTCTTATATATAGTATCCTATTATTAAAGCTTAAAAGAGATTTTAAAATATTATTTTACTATCTTATATAGATAAGCTAGAGTTAAGATAATATTAGATAGCTATAATAAAAAGTATTCTATTTTAGCTAAAAAATCTACTTTTTTATTCTTTAATATATTTATATAGCTTAAAATCTACTTTATATATATTACTCTATATACTATTATAAAGGCTTAGAATTTTAAAAATATTACTTAAGAAAAGTCTAATATTATATTATAGAGATAGATAGTAGTTACTAGATTATCTAGGTAAATAATAATTTCTTATATCTATATCTATAGAAGCTTAAGTATAGCCTTTAAGCTTTTAAAAGTACTAATAGTGTAAGAGGACCATAAAACGGTACCGACTCGTAGTGCAACTCCTGTAGCAATCCCAACATGTCCCAAGGCACTGGGGAGCATCGGGAGAAGTTCGGTACCGAATCGAATAGCTGTCACAATCATGTGACTACAAGCATATCAAGACTGAATCGGTCTCAGCTCTCTGAGGAAGGGCAAGTTTAAGTCTATGTATTAGTTCGTGACCTAATATACCTCCGATTGTCTCCTTGCCTAGCCTACTGGTCCACTAATTACAAATAGCTTTAATATTAAAGACTTTAATAAGGCTAATATAGCTAAAGCTATAGCTAATTAATAAATTTTACTAGTAAATAGTATATCTATAGCTAGTAATATTATCTATAAAAAAAGAGCTATCTAAATATACTATTAATAGAGATAGTAATATCTATTAGAGCTAATAGCTAAATTTAATAGTTAACTTTTCTTTAGATATTATCTAGAAGGATATTTGCTAATCTAGTTATTGTATAAGAAGTATAGGTCTCTTATAGGCTAGGAGAAGCTGATCTATATAATAAAGTTATATAGGAAACTAGGCTTAGTATCTTTAGTATTTGCTTTTAATAGCTCTATATATAGAGGCTATAGCTAGTAGTATAGTATAGTGTATAAGAGGATGATCTTTATTAAGAGACTTAAGGTATATAGTAAAATAAAGCTACTATACCTTTAGTAGCTAATCTATAGGCAGAATACTATTTTTATATTAGAGAATAATAACTAGTAATATCTTCTATATAAAAAGGATAGTTTTTATAGACTAATTTAGGATAGTCTCTATTCTCTAGAGTAGGTATTATATCTAAGATAGTATTTTTTTTAATAGCCTTGCCTACTAAAGGTAGATCTTGCCTAGATATTAGACTTTTATATTATAAAGTAAAATTAGCTTTATATAAACTATAATAGTAATTTTAGTAATCTCAGAGTCGCTGCTGCCCCCTCCGGAAATGGCGGCACCCCCATCGGGCAGGTGGGGCCCCGCCGCTTTGCTCGGTAACCCCTGCTCGAGGCTGAGCCCCACCACATTCAGTCCGCTCAAGTATAAATACCACGGCTTCCTCGGCTCTCAGTATCAAGTATTCTCGACTTCTTCTCTGCCATAATGCCTGGGACGTAGGCGGCCTCCCTTGACGTTTGAGTTCCAGCAACACTTCGCATTCCCTGCGACGCTACCCCTTCTCGCCCTTTTTGCTTGTCTCCGCCCGCAGGACTTCGGCACCATGCATCCGGATATTCCAACCTGATTATTTTGGTGTTGCTTAGGCAGGCAGCCATGCTACAGCTTCTATCCCAACTACGAGGCCAAGTATGCCTGCTCTCCGGAGCGGAGCTTTGAGGGTCTGTATGTTGCTATTGCCTCGAATACCTGCCCCGTCCTGCCCTCCTCTCTAACCTGTCCAAAGTGCGCTGGTGTCTCCGACTTCTCACCGAGCCAACTTGTGCGGTTCTCGACGAAATTCTCTTAGCCAATCACAAAAATGCCTCACGACGCAATGCAAGGGGCCTGGATCGCCGAAATTACGCCGGGCTGTTCTGACCCGCGCGGGCTGAATCCCCAGACCACTATACCATGCCGACCTGGGGGGCACGTCACGGTGTGGGCATAACGAAGGCCTCGACCGTTCGATGACTCGGCTATACTTCCTGAGGAGGCCATGCGTCCGTTTTGGCATCCCTGCTAGTCGGCAAATGACGGGCTTGCGGACCTTGGCGTACCCATTGCCTTGCGTTATTCTGCCGCAAAAGCTACGGGTCGTTTCGGCGATCGGCCCAACACGCGTCTGGCCAGCACTTCTAGCTCCTGTACGCAACCGGTCAGGCTGATTCGGCGGCCCCGAAAAATGACATGTCACCAACACCCTGTCCTACATCCTGACGAGGAAGGCGGAGAGTGCAGATGCGAAAGCCACAGAGCGCGCTCTGTGTGACTCGGCAATTGCGTGATTGGTGAGGTGCTGAACCTGCGACCCGACTATGCTAGGCTGACTGCGTTCATATTGCTGCGAAGCTGTCGCTGTAGCTGCCTTGCTAGCGAAGGCATCACTGCGACGTTGGAGCGTCGGTGCCGAGACGGCCAGCGACACAATGCTAGAGCGGATCGACGTTTCTGTCTACTTAAAGGCCACGCGAGCCTTGGGTTTTGGATACAACCAAGTCCTAAGCCAGTTTACTTTTCTATTGCTCCTTGTTATTTGCGGATTCGCGGTACGGCAGCACAATGGCCGCCGCTGCTACCCACGAGCAGCAAGTCTCAATGACAGCCACAACAACACCACCGGAGGGCGATATCACGCCTACGAAGTGGGCACAGGCAGCTGTGCATGAAGAGAGGCCACGCGCTCAGGCTTCAACACCTCCGTGTCTGAACGGAGCGGGCAGTGCATGTATGGCTGAGGGGCAGAGTCCGGAGGAGGCTATCGTTCTGAACTCTGACTCGGAGTCAGAGAGTGAAGACGAAGCCACTCCTCGCTCCGGCATTACACTGCCGTCTATCAATGCGCTCATCGCTGAGACGACTACATCGCAGCCTGAGAGCATCTCCCAAGGTCAGCTACCTTCCATGCGCTCTAATAGGCTACCGTTTCAAGGAAGCAAAACGAACGGCGAGGCTAATTATGTGGCAGAATCGACGGTGACCACTGTGCTCAATGCGCCACGAGCCGCTCCACCAAGTCTAGAAATAGACGACGATTTCAATAGAGCTGCACGACACTCACCAGGCCATACTTCTCTAAGCCCCTCGTTTGGCCCAAGGCAGGACTCCATGCACGGAGCAGACTTGTGTCAACGCTCAACGAGCATTTCCACTGCCGAGATAACTGGGCGAGATCATTCGCCTGTTGTGCCGCAGGCCGCGATCATAGAGAACGCAGATGAGCCACCTTCGACCCCTAAAGGTACAACCAGCCCCCTATGCGTCGCCAAGCAGGGTAAAAGGCGTGAATCGGGCAACCGTGCCAAGGTACGGCGGCAGACGCGGCAGTATACGAGTGCCAGCCAGAGAGACTCAATCCCTACCGACAGTGACGGCGATGCCGTTGGCGACGGCGACAGCGGTAGCGACAGTGGTAGCGAGTACGATGACGACAGTAACAGCGATACTGGCAGCGATGAGAGTGCCGACGACAGTGGCCACGGCACACAGCGCAACGCGGAATGCTCGCCTTACGTGTCTGATTCTGACGATAGCCGTTTTGGGGAACCCCGCAACAACGATACAGACGAAAGCAGCCCTAGGCCGCATAAGCGCCAGAAAGTCGCCAACGACCTAGCAGGCAAGGCGTCAGTCAGTCGCCCGAACTGCATGCTTCCCTCTTCGGTGCGAACGCCTAGGAATTGGCGGAAAGCCGTCATACCTAGCCCACCTGCCTCTCACGGCTTGTCTGAACCTGAGAGCGAGGATGGCCATGATTGCACTAAGGCGTCAGGAGCATCATTCGGCGAGTGGCGGTTGCAAAATGCGGCATTGAAGTGCGTGATTATTAATGGAGTCACCACTTATCAACTGCAGTTCCAACGAGTACAGGCGCATTCTAGCGATCGGCATGAGAGACGACTGCGAAAGGCAGCCTCTAGTGGTCGGGCCAGTCGGGCCAGTCGCCCCCGCATGCCTGCCCGATTCAGCGATGAGGAGAATCGCCTTCTTACCCAATTGAAGACCCGCGGGGGTCTCACATGGAAAGAGATTCATCAGCGGTTTGATGACGAGTTTCCTGGGCAGCGGTCTCTGGGCTCGTTGCAGGTGCACTACTCCACAAAGCTACGGGGGCAGTGTAACACGTAGCATGGGGCTGTAGCTAGGACTAGAACCAGATACTTTGTTAGTTTAACACGTGTGCCATCAAACCCATCGCGAAATGGCCGCCTTCTCAAAAAATGTCCTGGAATAATGCGCCTCCACAGACCAATTAACTGCTTGTGCGTGACTTTGATAGTAGTTTTCTCCCGTTCCCATCGTTCCGGTAGTCGCAGAGAGTTACAACAGCTGAAGCCATCACTAGACAAAACGAATGCAATTATCAGCCTTGCAACTCACTCTAGGGCCGCCCAATAGCGAGACACGGTTATAGGTTGAGTTGGAAGCTTTCATTCTGTCCGAAGCGACTCTGCGATAGAACGTCGAGCGAAGGAAGGCCATGGGGCGAGAGGTGGGTGCAACTGGATCCGTAGATGGTCTTCACCACAGTCATGATCAGTCATGGAAACTGCGGGGTTCAACTTGCGGGATTGGGTTTCGACGCCTCTCTGGCTGCGAAGAATATGTGGACACTCCAAGTGCTGTCAAGCATCTCACAAAGTTCGACATGAGTTTCGTGCAACGTCCATTGGCGAATTAGTCGCAGAGTCACGGCTGAAGTATCGAGGCTGCACGCACACAACTGTGAGGAGCATAGGGCACATAGAACGTTTAGGGGAAGCCGCCACCAGTGCCATGTTTGAGTGGGGAAGCGGACCTAGTGTTTTCCGCCACCCGCGCCGCTGCTTTGCCTGGTCGGTGAACAACCTCACCCACCCGGCATGGGCAATTAATTACAATAGTGAGTCGTCTCCAGGGCCGCTGCCTTAAAGCCCTTGCCTCAGTAAAGCAAACCAGTGTCTGAGAGAAACTCAATTCCGCACGGCGTTTGCCAGCAACCATGAGCTGTTCGAACCTCCTTGAGCCCAATAATCCGGCAGAATACGCGAAGGATGATGACATACCATTCGGACCGGAAGGCAATAGCCCCCTTATCTCCGGTTGTGTTGAGATGGTGTTAGGCACAGCTGGGCGATTCAAAGGCATGCGTTGCGTCCGGAAAACTGTCATACAGGAAGACTCTTCGCACAGAGACTCGCACAAACGCCTGTTGATGCGAGAAGCGAGAGCTCTTCACAACGCTCGACATACTCACGTTGTACGACTAGTCCATACATACTTTGACAATCGGTCGAATCAGATCAGGTTCTGCATCGTCATGGACCGTGCAGAAACGAGCCTGAACAATTATCTCAACCCTGGAGCATACTCAGCAGACCTTCCACATCTAAAATGGTTTGGGTGCTTGCTGGTTGCCATGCAGCACGTTCATAGCCTGGGAATTCGACATAGGGACATCAAGCCGAGCAATATACTCGTAAAGAATGGACAAGTCCTCTTGGCGGACTTTGGTATTTCTCAGATGGGTCTTGGGAAAACGATGCCTACTACGAACCTGGGGCGCAACGCGGCAAGACCACCGGATTACTGTGCCCCGGAAATTGACCAAGGACGAACCCGAGGTCGCTCAGCCGATATTTTCTCTTTAGGCGCAGTCTTTCTCGAAATGTGTGTTATTCATTCTGGGCAAAAGTATTCGCAGGCACTGGCGGACATCGTACACTCGCAGGAGCATCCGTCATATGCCAAGAATATTGACCGCGTACACAAATGGATAAATACATTTGAGTTGACACTGGGAAATGACACCTGGCAAGGAGAAATATTACACCATTGCAAAAACATGCTGCAATTTGATCGCGATCGACGCCCTTCCGCCGCAGCCTTGAACCTTTCTGATCCGCTGCTCAGTTGCACATGCACAAACGATGCGCCAATCACTAAGGACTCTCGGTTGCTTGAAGCTTGTAAACATGGATCCGTGGGTTTAGTTTTGAAGCTGCTACTCGACAATGCCAATCCTCAATTAATGGGGGCCATCCACCTGGCGGCAGAACGAGGTTCTAACGACATTGTGCAGGTTTTCTTGGAAAGAGGTACTGATGTAGACTCCTTGAACCAAGTTGATCAGACACCACTTCATTGCGCCTCACGAAGCGGAAGCGAAGATGTTGTCAAGCTTTTATTGGATCGTCATTCGTCTGTCAATGCGAGGGATGAAAATAAGCAAACACCACTCCATGGTGCAGCAGCGCACGGATATGAAGCAATTGTTCGAATGTTGTTACAGGCAGGAGCCAGTGCCCAAGCGAAGGGATCAGGCTACAAAAGGCCTTATACTCTCGCTAAAGGGAGAGGACACACTAAAGTTTTACAGGTTTTAGATGACTGGATGAACGGCCAACAAATGGAAAACAATAGTAATTAGCTCCGCGTAACGCCTGCCGCAACTTCCTTCAACTCTTGTACTACAAATGCGTTAAAATTTTCTTGTATCCTCATTCCCACGCTTGCTGACCAAGTTTGATCTGTGTGCTCGTCGACACGTAAACCCTTGTCGCCGTGCGCCTCGATACAGCGATGTACAGCTTTCCAGTACCTATCCCCGGCAATGTCGCGCAGCATGAGGAGAGGGTTTGAGTCAAATGGGGGATCATCTTCTCCAAGAAGCCATGCGCGAACCCAAGAATTCTGCGAAGAATTCTCCGGCCAGTCCTCAAGACACATAATTCTGGGAAGAGTCTTCCAGTGGGCAATTTCGAGCAGAACTAAGCCAAGGCTATAAATGTCGTATGTCTTTCGGGAGGTTGCTGTTTTGGGCGCCTCGTTCTGAATACTAGGCCATCGATAAATGTCCCATTTCAATTCGAAGCTGCCCGAGATAGTGCTGCTGCTCTGCGATCGAGAGTAATCGAATCCAGATATAATTGGCCCCTCGGGATCATAAATGTCTCCGTCGAAGGAGAAGATAACGTTGCCGCTGTGAATTCCTTTGTGAATCCAATCACATGTGTGTAGATATAGAAGCGACGATGCCAGCTTGCAAGCGAGTGAGACGCGCTGAGCCAGTGTCGGTTTGTATCGGACGTCATCCAGGATGCTATGCAAGGATCTCAAAGTGCTGCGTGTTGAATCGCTGGGCATGGCAAATATCCACCCAAATCGACCGCGAGTAGTGACATCATCGATATAGCCGAGACATGTTGGCGCATAAAGGCTCCTCGGCTTCGAGGCGTAGAGCATTTGGGCGAGGGCCATTACCCGTATCCTTTCAGCTGCATTCTGGGTGGTACCGTTGTATCTCCACTCGACCCATGCTTGCAAGATCTCCATGCCTTTTTTCAATGTTCCCCTCGCCCGAGCCATTTGTGACCGGCCTAGAGCTGCGTCACTCTTTGCATATTCGAAGTGCTGATCAAGTGTAGCTCCATGATACTTGCGCACCTTAATCAAGTCGCCAAAATCTCCGTCTATGTCCACATAGCCGCCTTTTTCGATCTTAGTCAAGAGAGAATCTGCCGTTCGATTTATTTCCTTAAGCCGCAGGAGGTGCTGAAATTCTTCGTCGATGCCGTTCCGCCAATCCAATGTAGTACCGCCCGGGGTGGCAGAAGTCTTCATGAAAGCCGTAATTGCGCTGAGCATGTCTCGCAAGCCTTGGACGTCGTTGCGAGCAAGGACAAGCTCTCGATAGGTCTCAGACGTGACATCAGCGATCTTATTGAGACGGAAGTCGCTAACAAGCTGATGAAGTCGCTCAGTAAGGGTATTCAGATCCTTGAGGAGGGCCTCAAAAGCATCTTTGTCGACAGCCACCCAGCGAATCCGACGAGGATGTGCAACTATCTCCTTTGCACCGTCTATGCTCTTGGCCATCCAGCTGAGCAAGTGGTTTGTCCCCTTCACGTGCTTTCGCTCCTCTCTCAATTTCATGTACGCTGCGTCTAAGCTCAGAATGCCCTGAAGCTCGTCAATGTCACTAATGGCCGTGCGATCATGCTCGTTGCTCTGCTGTGGGTTTAGCTCCTTCCAACGTTCACCTAGGTCACGGAACTGTTCCAGCAGCCATCCTATCCGAGAAATAATGCCAGAAAATTCTGAGGTATTAGTTCCCAGAGTTGCGGCCAGGTTGCTTTCATTGGGAACTTCGATCAACCCAACTGTTTTCCCCCACGCCAGCAGCCGATTGTACTCGATAATAAGCCTCAACCTGCAATGCTCGCAATTCCTAGGCATGTCTACCATAAAGGAGAGAAATCTGAAACCTGGTCTGCTTTAGTATTCAGAGCCTCATGGCACGGAGTCTTCTCACATTTGACACAATTGTCGAACACATCAAACACCAAGGATGCCACGCCAACTGCGAGGCCGCCCGCTGTAGCCGGATCCATGGCAACAAACCGTCCTCTAATAGATGGCAACCCTAAGCATCAAAAGGAGTGAACAGTCGAGTTGTGTAGCGAAGACTCCGCAAGGTGATCGCGGAATATAAACACGTCGAGGCACTCCAAAAATTTCAAGCAAACCTCATTAGTCAGAAGTAGCGTCAAATTGGGCGGCAAGAATGCAGGCGTGGTTGGTCGCAATCGCAGCTCAACGTGGAGCTGACCCTAGCGCGCCACTGTCACACATGAAATCTATGCGCCTTGTGCAACGCTGGACGCAAGCTCTCGTCGACATGCGCTAGCGCCTTGACATGGCAGGCACCTCTGTAACGGCAACAGCAGCCAACCACGGGGCACCATCTCTTACAGTCTCACGCGGTAAAGAGGGGTGCGAACACAACCCAGCGCTTGCCGGCCACAGGGCATGCAGAGGGTAGCTAGCTGTACGAGCAGATGATTTGCTATTGCCACCGGCTGGGTTAGTGAGGCCTAAAATGGGGTAGAAAAATATGGAGAAGAAGAAGAGACAGCGGGGGCGAAGCCTAGAAGGAATAAAGGCAGTATTAATATTAATAACATCGTCGGCTTCTGCCACTCTGATTTGGTGGCTCTCGGGGAGCAATGCCGTGAGGTGCAGCATTTACTCACTGCATGCCACTTAAAGCAGCATAGCGCGTAGTGAAACGGCTAGAGGAAGGCGTGCAGCGGGTGTTACCCAATGACGCCTAGGTGATGGAAGTCCATACCACAGGCCACGGGGCTTTTACATTAGTGCCTGGCGGTACGTTCTAGCCAAGCCCTCCTGCTTCTGGCTACGTCAGGGAATCGGGTCAGCGACTCTGTCGGTGGCAGGAGCGAGATAATGAGGTAGCCTCGTACGGGAGGTGAATCGGCAGGATTGCCGCTTCGGTCTTGTCCATGGCCAAGTTTGGTAAAGCCTATGGTAGGAGCGAAAACGACGACACAGTGCAGCCTGCTGAGCCAAGTGACGGTGTGGCGGACTGGGCTGATCTCACCCATGTTTGGCACTGTTAGAAGCCACAACGGGATGCTGTCTTGCAGCGGTAACCCACCAATGAGGCTAGAGACCAACCCCGGTTAGCTTCTGCCCCCGGTTGAAGTAGGCCTGAGGTATTCCTTATATCCCCGTCACAAGCACGACACAACTTTGACTAATGTCCCTGAGCATGAGCACTCCGAGATAATACTTAGAACGCATGCTTATTGGCAAATTCACCAGATCAGACCGGAAAGACTTCTGTTGACGGCTCCACGTGAGCGCCAGCATTAGCCGCACACAATCACCCCGCTCACCTCCCGTACGACAGCTTGAACCGAACCTTACCATGTGAGGCCCCAAAAAAGCCTTGAAATAGCATACAGAAACCGCGAGATACTGTAACCGATGCAACCATCTAGGAAGGACAGAAAAGCTGTATACCTCTCGGCTCCCTGCAGACGAGTGTTTTGCCAGTTCGATAACGCTAAGCTGCGCAGGAAGAAACCCATCAAGAAGCTTGTCAAAGAGCATAATCTTTCCGTCTGGCCGTTTTCCACCGATAAACTGGTTCAAATACTTCGATCACTGCTGATTGACGGCGTGTTCGAGCTCAGCAGTGTTGCTAGAGTTACGTTTCCGGAGATTTTCCAATTGCAGGTCGAATCTAGCCAGCCTACCGATCATATCACTTCTGGAGACTCGATGAGTGCAATACGGCCACAACTTCAGCATCTTAAATGGCAAGCCTCTCCCTACAGAACTATGATTGCTGTTGTTGCTAACAGCGGCTTGGTACCAGGCTGCTTGAGACGGGCAAAGATTCAGATCTGGCTGTTTTGGCTTCCGATTACAGTTATCGCCTTCACCACAATCTCGTCTGCCTCCGATCATCATTCTTTCAGTCGACCTGCGAATTCGAACTCCAGAAGAGGTCAGGTAAGCTTGAGGCCACTGCGACTTGTGACATTCGTCCCAAGTGTGGTGGAAAGATAGACCTTTCGCCCGACGACCCTCAAGCTGTGGACTGCCTCATCCAGTTTCTCTATCTTGATGACTATGATCCGTCCCGGACTGCTAAGGTTCCTGCTGTAGTACAGCAAGATAGACTTTGTCAAACAGGACGACACACGCCTTCTCAGGGAAGCGTAAATGAGGACACAGACGATGAACGTGATAATACAGAAGCACTGGCAGAGATGGTTTCGGATGTGACGCTGAATGCGACTGCGCCCCTCTTGCTTCACGCAAGGGTTTACATACTCGCAGACTGTTATAACATTCCGTTGCTACAAGACGTGGCCCTCCAAAAGTTTGACGCCGCAGCGCGGAACGCGTCAGATATCTACACAGGCCATCTCCATGATATCCCTGGCTTTCTCGCTGTGGCACGTGAAGCGTATAGCTCGACCATAGATGCCGATTTTGGCCTTAGGAACGCAGTTGCGAGGCTTTTTTATAAAAACCGAGATCAACTGCGTACAGTTGTAGAAGCAAGCCAACTGTTGGTGGAAATCGGGGCGCTAGGGAGAGACCTCTTCATGCAGTCACCATAAGCGCTAGTTACTCTTCCTTACATTATTCAGCCTAGTTCTAGACGTCTTTCAATGACAAAAAGCCCCGACGGAAGCGCTCTCCACGCTAGGCTACTTATAATCTAAGCTTCTCAGCCTCGGTTGTCTCAATTAGCTGCGCTGTGGCAACTTGCCAGTGCACTCAGCCCCTACCCAAGCCAGAATAGTTAGTCGAGGATGGAGGCACAGCGATACCCAGTGCCGCATCCACTCCGTCTGGGTTTGGCGAGTGTCAAGGGGAGTCGCGAGCCATCATTTCACGCATTTGTCGCTCCTGCTCGAAGTACCACAAGTCATTAACGGCCATGAATGGTGAGCTAACAATATTGCAATCGCCTGGAAAACGCCGTGCATTTTCATAGGCACATAAGCGTCGTTCTTCCTCTCCTGTCAGAGCTACCAAGTTTCCTTCTCCGTCTTTCGTAATGGTCTGCGTTGTAACCGTCATCGTACCGTCTCTGTCCTCCACCGAGGGATGGCTATGGGTGAGGCACCAATCGAAGCAAGAGCTAGCGAAGCAAGATTTGCTGCAGAATGAGCTGTCACAATGCTCATCAGGGCTATATGAAATTCTGTCAGTTGTCGGCAGAGTCTGGACTTAGAGCTGTTCTGACGTACCACTTGAATCGCTCGCCGAAAGCTTCAATATCGTCGAGAGCGCGATCCAAATTTTCGCGCTCTTCCTCCATATCGTCGATCATCTGGTGTTTGTAGCGGCCCATGAGTGCTCTTCCTGGTCCAAGCGGCGTGGGCAAGAGGGAGGGTTGCTTTTGGGTCGTGATAAAATGATTCTGTCTTGGGCTGGATCAATTTGCCCCATACTAAGAAGTTGGCTCGAGATCGACTAAGGTCGTACTCTCGTGATGATATTTCTAGGTATATGCTCCAAAGCAAACCACTCAGTTGCCTGGCTGACCGGAATGCTGACTCCTAAGTGCAATCGAATATCTGGCGTGGAGATAAACGTTGTAGTGCCATTGTCATCGCGATGCAGTAACACTAGCAGGATAACGTTCCGGTCGCTGAATACGATTCCTATCGTGGATTGTTGGGGATCGGGAACAAGAATATCGGCAATAAACACTCCCAGGTGATTCCACCTCCTCAATATTGCAGCTCGATCTTCTGCGTCACCTGCTCCCTGCGTTAGCCGCTGCTCGGGAGACGTTGATACTAACCTACAGAGTCCTACCGAGGTTGTCAAAGACGGAAATAAAAGGTGTAGGTTGATCAGAGCGGTCCCGCCAATTCAGATGACGCTCGATCTTGCCCCTGTTCAGCCAGTGGCTATAGTGCATCCAGTAACTGCCTTTCGCGGTGAAACCACTCGCATCGAATTCAGTGGAGGAGCTGTTGCTCTGCACACAATAAAATCTCCTGTGAACCATGTTTGGCATGTGAAGGAGTCGGCAAGAACAGTCCGATTGAGCAGACGATGCGGATTTCTGTGCGCAAGAATGCCATCAGTAGGTAGCCTGTAGGCGAGAGGAAAGGGATAGAGGGGGGCAGGGCACATTATTAGGCAGCTCCCACTGGGTTACTGGGCTGGTTCTTAAAGCCACAAAAGCCGCAGACCTTGCCCCGATGTGATCAAATAGGTCAACTAAAAGATTCAGCGACACCCATTCCGCCTATTGCGATATAGTACTGGTATATATAATAAAACGCTCTGATATTTATCCATGGAGGGTAGAAGCTGGTTCGCTGCGTACCTAAAGCACGTCTTTCGCCGACACTCACCTAACCAGTTAGGCCGCAGCAACAGAATTCATCCATCCTCAGGGGTGGCTAACGACCGTTTCCACCCGCGCCTTCCTGGCATAACCACGCTAGCTACGCCGATGCGCGAGGACCAGAACGGCCATAGCTGTAGGCCTTAAACGCCAGAAACGCTCGATGATTTGGCTGCTGCAAAAGCTGCTCCACTTTTACCCGCTGCGACCAGGCGGCCCACTATCAAGACTCCTTGGTGTGGGCTTCACGTGATCCATCGCGTCTTCATTTCCCGTGTTTACTTTTCTTTCCTTTCCTTCAAACAACCACACAATCTCCCAAAAAATGGCGCTGAGCGAGGAACAAATCAACATTATCGTGATTAACCCGCTCAATGATTCACTAGCTCGTTTTCCGCAAAAATTACGCGGTTTGAAAGAAACGAACGAAGCTTGGAGCACCGACATCGCAAGCCTCCTGCTGGCTTTGGTTGGCTCCAAGGCAGCATTCAACCTCCGTGCATCAGATGGGGATAGCAATGTGGCAACAAAGCTCTTCCCTATACAGCAGAATGTACAAGGCAGCTCCCTCACTTTCTCACACTTCCGTCCCCTCATCGACGCCGTCGTGGCCCAATCCCCAGACACCGACATCTGGAAAGCGGTCATCAACCTCATTGACGCTGTCAACCCATCGACGCCTCCACCACGGAGTATCGTCCCAACAGCTCTCGGAACACCCGTTCGAAGGAGCTCGAGCCGGCTAGCGGATAGTGAGACGCGCGTTATTGTCGAACGTGAGCTATTCTACGAAATACGAAACTGCACACATAGAGGCGTGCCCGGCTTTTTTGAAAAGCATTTCGACTCGACAAAGTGGACCAAGAAACAGCAAAAAATGCTCAAATCGATCTTGGCGAACCATGACGGCACAAAATGGACAGGTTTTCCGGCTGATCCGTGGGAGAAGCAAGTGTGGGATTGGTTGGTCGACCTGGAAGCAAAGGCGTTAACTGGCGCAAGTTATCCGTTGCATACCAGCAAATCTGCTACCGATTTCAAGACGCGCAAGGGCCAGATGGATATATTCTTCCAGAAACCGAATCGGGCAAAAAGTGGCCAATTTAAATACAAGCACGTTCTTGTTGTCGGAGAGCATAAGCTGTCTCCTAGGACAGCCGACTTCAAGGCATGCCTACTGCAGCTCACGAGACATGTCCGCAGCATCTTTGACGACCAGCCAATGCGCCGCTTTGTTCACGCATTTACCATCAAGGGCACTACGATGGAACTCTGGATTTTTGACCGCTCCGGTGCATACAGCTCTGGTGAGTTTGACGTCCATCGCGAACCTGAGAAGTTTGCAAGGGCTCTTGTCGCATACGCCACGATGGATGACGAAGCGATGGGCCTCGACAAGTCCATTGAATGGAAAAACGGCCACCGATACATAACGGTGGAGGGAGCTGACGGCAAAGACGATCGTGTCGAACTGAAGGAGCTGCTTGTCAAGCAGTGCGCTGTGGTGTGCCGGGGAACAACGTGCTTTGCAACCAAGAACGGCGTCGCCAAGTTTTCGTGGCGATCGGCTAAGAGGCAACCTTCTGAAGTAAAGCACCTCAAGACGGCACGGGAGAAGGGTGTAGAGGGAGTCGCCACGCTTGTGGGACACCGCGAGATTGTGACCATTACCGACTTGCGAGCGGGCTTGGAATTTTCCAAGAACACGCAGCACTCTTTTCGAATGACTACCCACGACCGATCGGACGAATACAATCGCTTACAAGACTCGGATACTAGCGGATCAAGCAGGAAACGCAAGTCGTTAGACGAAGGCACGCGCCCCGCCACAAGGAGGCGGTCCAACAGCCAAAAATCCACACTTAGACATACTTACGACGATGATGACGACGACGACGACGACGATCGAGAACGCGAAGAAGTGAATGACAGACCGAAACCAAGCTTATATATACCGGACCGAAACGACCCGTACGAAAACCGGATCCTGTCTTGCCTTATCGTCTCCCCCGCTGGACGAGTTGTAAGCGACTTCAGAACCATCCGAGAGTTACTTGAAGCGCTCCGAGACGCCATACGAGCGCATCAATCTTTGTACGCGAAAGGCGGCATTTTACATCGCGACATTTCTTCCAACAATATTATCATTACCGAGCCGAACGAATCAGGTGGCTACAAGGGAATGCTCATCGACCTGGACTTGGCCAAGGAACGAGACAGCAAACCGAGTGGCGCACGGAACCAGACAGGAACGATGCAATTTATGGCGATTGAAGTGCTGCGTGGTGCAGACCATACCTATCGGCACGACCTGGAATCCTTTTTTTACGTCCTTCTGTGGATGTGCGCACGCTGCGCGTGGGATAAAACGAAGGCTCTTTACGGGAATGGCGAAAGGGCGCCTCATGAGAGCGACCTGCGTAATTGGGAAGTTGGAAGTTTCAAGGAGATTGCGAGTGCTAAGATGGGCCACATGACCGTCAACAGTTTGGAAGACATTATGGATGAGTTTCCTGAGGCTTTTGATGCTGTCAGACCGCTGTGTTTGCGCATTCGGTCAATACTTTTTGGAGATACAGCAAGGATGATGCTTGGGACGCCAACAGGGGATCCTGAACGACTCTATGATGACATTGTTGCGGCTTACAACGCGTCCATTGAGGAACTCTGATGGCTGGCCAGATTAACGCACGGCATTGGGGGGGCCATGGCTGTCGACATAGAATTAGATAAATGGAGACAACTGTCAATACTTCACAGACGTTGTTACTGTGCATCCTGGGTCGTGGATAAATGATTTTCCATGCTTTCTCTTCATGACGTCAACGACAGCACAACACCACCGAACACAGCAACCCATAATGTCCCAGTGGCGGCGTGGCTGGGTTGGGGGAATGCGACTTCCCACACCGCTCGTGTCCTCCGTGAGATATCTGGACACGGTGTTACAGTTTTACATACGGTGCCGAGATATCAACGTGTTTCTGGGACGACTGACAAGAAGCTGTCTTAGGTACGCGACACTCATGCCTTGATCCGCGCGTGGTGAATGTTGAGCTCGCCGCATTTTTTAATTGCTGCCTACGGCCTTGGCACACGACGCGTGGGTTAATTGTTTAACCAGAATTAGCTCACTGTCCTCACAGCACCTCTCGCCACGAATGCCTGAAGGCCGTCCAACTCTCTACTACCCTGGACACACCAAGGATTCAGACATAGCAACGATGAGACGCCGGAATCTCTGAGATCTAAGAAATAGGCGTTGAGATTTCGAAATACCGTTAAAACGCAGATTATTGGCAGGACTCTCGCTTTTAAGTCAACTTTAAATTCTCAAATAGAGTCAGATGATAAAATCAGTTTAATGATCCATAGTTACGACGCAAAGCTACTTAAATATGCCAGCATCGACTGAAATTGATGACCTGGTGGGCCTGTTTCCTATGCTTACCCTGAACGCTCCTCTTCATCAATGTTTTCTCTGCGAAAAGGCTTTCAAGAGGAGTAACGATCTTACTCGGCATATGGAGGGGCCACATCGCATATATGTAGCCCTTTACCGATGCCGAGACAACCACTACTGTACTCCTCGGAAGGCAAACTACAAAAGGCATCTTTACACTAGTAGGCAACGAAATGCTAATAGCTACTTCTACTGCCGTTGCGGAAAATCAGACGTTGAAAAAGACAGCCACATTGCTCACATTCTTTCATGCAGACTGCAGAGGTGCCGAGAAAGAGGGTTGAAAAAAAAATGAGCAACATTAAACTGGTCATACCTAGGGTTCCGGAGTCGTGCTGAGTTGCTGTTTAATTTGTCAGAACCAGAGCCGCTAGAACTCACTGAGCCGTTGGAGCCACTGAGCCGTTGGAGCCACTGAGCCGTTGGAGCCACTGAGCCGTTGGAGCCACTGAGCCGTTGGAGCCACTGAGCCGTTGGAGCCACTGAGCCGTTGGAGCCACTGAGCCGTTGGAGCCACTGAGC
>PXYN01000378.1:0-20573 GCA_003056585.1 Lecanicillium sp. MT-2017a
CTCGACCAGAATGGAAACCCCGGTTCAACGGGCACCAGGCGTGGAGCATACGAGCCGTCCGGATTCAGGTCCCGAGTACGATGATCGCGTAGCCGGCAGAGCCAAAAATGGAACGAAAAAAAAAAAAAAAAAAAAAAAAAAGAAATAGAGCTCGATGTCAACGCAACAGGGAACAGGGGGGTGTGTAGGCAGGCATTCGACGGCCGGTCATCGGAGGAGCTCGTTCGGTGTTGGTAGGAGGGCCTCAATTGGGTGGAAGTGGGCTCAACAATTGGCCATGTTGAGAGCAGTGGCCCTCCCCAATGGATCTCAGAATGGATCTCGGGAGCCACTGGACGGAGTATGTCCGTCACTTGGTTTTTTATTCTTTGGCTCTTCTCTTTGGGTTTTCCTTCGTAGGTAGCGGTACCTGGCCGGGTTGTACCCGGTGCTCGGCAAAACGTAGGCTCTTGTACCAGAGCAGGCATACGCGCAACTGGACTGGTGTTAGCGCACGTCGCAGCACAAGGGACCCGGGGCAGCGACGCCAGCAGGTTGAAGGTTGGTGATGATGTATAGTATAAAACCAAGAATGTCTTTTTCACACCGACAGCCATGGCCACATCTGCGCAAAGTATCTCCAATTCCCCCACGCTCCGGCCCCGCAAACTTGCATTGTTTTCAAGGTTCCCCTTTGCCCGCACTGCGCGGAGGAGGCGCTCGTCCGGCAAGGTGGAAAGATTTCGGTCTTTGTCGCGGCGCCGAGCATCGCCGACCGAGGCGGACGGAAGTGCGAATCGCGGGCTGTAGCTGGGCAAGGTGCAGGTAGAAAGATGAAGATGTATTGACGAAGAGTATATAAAAATAAAAAACAAAATAAAAACAAAAAATAAAATAAAATAAAATAAAAATTGAAAATGTAGAAAGGGACAATTGACAATAAATTGGCAACAAGTTACATGTGACCTGCTCGAGGTGTCGCACTCGGCGCAGCTTACTTTACTAGGCGACTCCTAGCTACATACTCTGTAGAGCTTCAGCACATGCCAAAAAACCGCCGCCGCCGCTGCCTCCACCCTCCACCGGCCAAGCTACGCGGTGCGTGCTCCGGACAATCACGGACAGCGGTACCCATTCTCCCGAATAGCCTCGGGCATATCTGGAGTAGCATTTCGGCTGCCTGCTATTGGACGTTCTCTGTCCTGTCTCTGTGACAAGGTCCTCGTCAAGCGCATGTCATTCCCCGTATAACCAGTCTTCCATTGGCATTCTCTACACTATTCTCTGCTCACGCACACACTTGCAGACCATCTCTACTCTACCACTGTACGTTCCTTTTTTGTGCCCGTCTTCGTTTCCTTTGCCTGTTCTTGTCGTGCATCTTTTCCGCCCTCCGAATTACCCCGTCATCGCTGTCGCCGTCTCCGCCGCCCATCGCATCAATCGTTCTCGCGCTGCTCTTATCCTCGTCCCGAGTAGGTACCCTTCGCCGCACATGTCCCAATCCCGACTCAGCACTCGTCCTCACTCACTCACTCACCTACCGAACCACTTCCCCCTCATCTCACTCAACTTGCCCGCACTACCCCAATCGGGACAGGTTGCTGCCTCAGGGCCGCTGTTCCTTGTACCCCCGTACCTTGCACCGCCCGCGCTGGAGACCTGAGCCTCAACAACCGTTGTGCGCCGGCCACCTCATTCGCCAGGCCCCCTTTGCGCGGCCCCATCGTCCTCTCTCACCTCTCCTCAGCTCCAACATATTTCCCGCTCGTAGCATATCTACCCTCCCGCTCCTCTCCCGCAACCCGCATCTTCACTTTCTCTTCCCCCAAACCACCCTCTCCCACCCCCCGCTAAGAAGCACCCTATTCCCTTGGTCAGGGCCTTACCCTTTCGCAGCAATTCCTACAACCATGGTCGCTACCGCTACTCTTCCCACCCCCGTTGGGGAGCCCAAGCCTCTCGAGAAGAAGCCCGTCAAGTTCTCCAACCTGCTTCTCGGTGCCGGTCTCAACCTGTTTGAAGTCACCACCCTCGGCCAGCCCCTCGAGGTCGTCAAGACCACCATGGCCGCCAACCGTGGCGACGGCTTTGCTGCGGCCTTGGGGCGTGTTTGGTCTCGAGGTGGTGTTCTTGGCTGTACGTTTCCCCCCCTTCCCCTTTGCTCGCGCTCACCCCAATAGCTTGCTGACGAAATCTCACCCCCAATTGCAGTCTACCAGGGCCTCATCCCCTGGGCTTGGATCGAAGCCTCCACCAAGGGCGCCGTCCTCCTCTTTGTCGCGTCCGAGGCCGAATACTATGCCCGTGTCGCTGGTGCCTCCGAGTTCGGCGGTGGCATCCTCGGTGGTATCGCCGGTGGTGTCGCTCAGGCCTATGCCACCATGGGTTTCTGCACCTGCATGAAGACGGTCGAAATCACCAAGCACAAGATGGCCGCCGCCGGTGTCAAGCCCCAGTCCACCTTCCAGACCTTCATGGACATCTACCGCAAGGAGGGCATCAAGGGCATCAACAAGGGTGTCAACGCCGTCGCCATTCGCCAGATGACCAACTGGGGCTCCCGCTTCGGTCTCAGCCGTCTGGCCGAGGGCTGGATCCGCACGGCCACCGGCAAGAAGGACGGCGAGAAGCTCGCTGCCTGGGAGAAGATTACCGCTGCTGGTCTCGGTGGTGGTCTCTCCGCCTGGAACCAGCCCATTGAGGTCATCCGCGTCGAGATGCAGAGCAAGAAGGAGGACCCCAACCGCCCCAAGAAGATGACTGTCGGCAACACTTTCCGCTACATCTACCAGTCCAACGGCTTCAAGGGCCTGTACCGTGGTGTCACTCCTCGCATCGGTCTCAGTGTCTGGCAGACCATCTGCATGGTCGCTTTTGGTGACATGTGAGAATCCTCCCCCCCTCCCCCCACATGCTACCACCCCCCACCGCTAACACATGATGAAACAAACAGTGCGAAGACCTACATCGAAAAGGCCACGGGCGAAAAAGTCACAGCTAAGCATTAAGCGGCGTTAAAATTTTTATGGTGTTTTGATTCTGGGAACCTGGATTTGTTGTAAACTTGTTATTCCTTTACAGTTGAGACACTGTTGTCGATTTACAGCACCCTTTGATCGATATTTGTTCGCATAGAAATACGGCAAACGGCCTCGCCCCTGGGTCGTTTTGGTATTGGGGGAGAAACGTTTGTCTCTTTTTCACGTTTTCGAAACGAGCACCTTTTCAGACGAGAGAGATGGGCTAGAGAAGGTTAATATAATAGAAGCACTTGACGTGACACTTTTTAGATGCACAGCCCTTCGTGACTGCATGCCGTGTATCATTTCACAAGCAGACTTGTTGTAACGTATGTTTGCAGCATGTACCTTACGTGCTGTATATATTGTAGACTGTACATAATCTTTTTGATGGTATGATGGTATGCTGAAGCATTCACCGAATGCCTCGCTCTAGATGCAAAAGTTCCCCCTTTCCCATTTTCCCCGAACGCCAGCCAGAAAATGCAGTAACCAGAAACAGAAATCAAAAAGTACAAGGGTATCCATCATGCTTGCCAGAGGCGTTAACTGCGCCAATATCTCACTCGTCACCATCGTCGTCTTCGTCTGCACCCCCATCTTCGTACTCAAAGCTCCAGTCCTCATCTATATGCAGCAGCGCACCCGCCCGCAGCAACTCATCCATGTCCTCGTCACTCAGCACGTCGAGATCCAGCCCCATCCGCACATTAGCCTGGTGCTGCTGCAGCTGCAGCTGTGCATCGCAGTTGTCAGCTCCATCCGCGTCTTCTATCGCCGCGCGCATCCTACGCAACGAACGGCTGCGAACGCCGTGGCCCATGCTGCTGTGCCTGCTCTCCTGCTGCAGGCGCTCGTACTGCGTCAGCAGCGGCGCCGACACGTCGTCGTCGAGGTGAGCCTCGCGCCGAAAGAGGTTTGTGGACGCGTACGCCGGTCCCTGGACGGCGCCAACGGTTGGGTTGGCGTGGAGGCTGATCTGCTGCGTGTCCAGGAACGTCGCGCGCGCGTACTCGGCAATGGTGGGCTCGGCAATGACATGCTCGCTCGCGCTCGACGCCGGCGGTGGCGGCTCTGGGTGCGGCGTGAAGGGTTTCGGGCGGCGGATGCGGCGGCTGCTCCCCGGCACGGGCGCGGTGATGTGCGCGTCGTCGACGTGGTCCATGTCGGCGGACAAGAGGAACAGGCGGCCCGTCGCGTCGCCAACGGCCAGCTGCGCGCCGTCAGGCGAGAAGGCGCCGCAGGCAATGGGCCCCGGGGCGTGAAGCAGGTCGCGAACAAACGGCTTACGCCTGTTGCGGACGTTCCACACCTTGACGGCGCCGTCGCTGGAGCCCGTGTACAGCCGGTCGGCGCTGGATCCCCAGGCGACAAACTTGACGCCGGTATCCTCGCGCTCGCGGTCCTCGGAGAAGTCGTCGACCGGGTAACCGTGCTTGAGGACGTGAATAGGTTTGGCGCCCCGCGCCGCCGTGTCCCAGACGTAGACCTTGCCGTCCGTGCAGGCGGCGCAGATGTAGGCGTAGTGGATCGAGTTGGGCATAATGGCCAGCTCGTTAATGTCAGACGCGTAGCAGTCGAGCTTGTGGAACTCGCTGTACGCGCCGTCGGTGCGCTCGGCGTCGCGCTGGAAGACGTGCACCTGCGTGCGCACGCCCTGGTCCACGTCGAGGCCGCACGGCGACGTGGCCACGATGAACCGGTGCAGCGTCGGGTGCCAGACGATTTCAAAGACGTTGGCTGTTGTCGCCGTCAGCACGGGGAGGCGACGGCCATCGCGCGCGTCGAATAGGGAAATCTCGCCGCTGTTTTTCTTGTCTGCTGGGATGGTGTGATCGTCGCCCGTAAGGCTTCGTGGCGAGTAGCCGACGGCGAGGAGGTGCTGCGTCCCAGGGGCTTTGCCCCATTGCACCGTCGCTGGGCAGTATGTCCACTGGTCTGAGCCGTCGGCGTCTGTGCGCGAGCATGAGACTGTATAGTATGGACTGTCTTGTATGGTATCCGGGTCAACGGTGTAGATCCGGATGGCTTCGGTGGGCGCGTCGGCGGCGGCAACTACCATGCCCGAACCGTCCTTGGCGGCAGACACAAAGTTGATGTTGCCAATGTGCGGCCACGTAGCGACGGCCTCCATGGACTTGCCGGAAGGGTGAACCTTCCACACTTTCACAGTCTTGTCAAAGCTGGAGGTGAATGCCAATCCTGTCGACGGATCGTAGTCTGACGATACGACCGATGAGTAGAGCCACGGGTCTTGGCTCAGGCGCATCGCCTCCGTCGCGTTCTCGCCCTTGTCCACCACCGGGCGAGGCACCCTGTGGTCAGGAAATGCCCGCAACACACCAAGCGAGGTTGAGCAAAGGAGCAGATTCCCAGGCCTGTTGTACTGCTGGTTATGAGAGTCCGAGTGCGCCGTCGTGCCGCACAAGATGTTGTTGTCAGGAACCCACGTGGCCGTGGCAATGTCTCCGGCGCAATTGGTAAACTCGGCAACGACGCTGAACCCGTCCTCGTAGGCATTTTTAAATTCATTTCGAAAGTTTGCGTATCGGCGTGTCCTTGCGAACCCGCGTTCACCTTCGAGCTCCCGCGCCAGAAGTAGCGACGGAATTCGTCCTGCTCTGCGTTGCTCACGGTCCGCCTCGGTGGCTCTGTTCAGCGACAGCACCTGAGCCGTGTGAGAAGCTTGACCAGCTAGCAGGTCCGAGCAGTAGTTTCGTACGTCCTCTTCGGTTCGGCCGGGCAGCAGGCCTTCGATGATGGTCGACACGTGGTATTCTTGGCAGAGCTGACGTAGTGCGAGGGTGGTGTTTGGGAGCGTAAAGGAGAGGTACTTTGACATTTGCGCCATGATCTGCGAGACTTCGTGGGGCGTAAAGTCGACGTGATAGACTGCGGGAGCTTCGCCGAGGGCGGACGCCTTTGCGGATGCCTTGCTGACTCCGCGTTGGACGAGCACCCGTTCGTGTGCGGATAAGTATGGCCGTCTTTGCAGCCGCAGCCACTGACTCTTACTCTCATCGCGTTCCTTCTTGACATGCAGTTTATATGGTGGTCTCTTTGCATTTTCAGATATTTGTTTCTGCGGCTTGTCCTGATCGTTCGGAAACTCTTTCGTCGCTTCCAGTACACCAGCGGGGCGCAGGTCGGCTTGATATTGCTATGTTCACATGCGCGTCAGTTTCCATCGCCTTGCAAACAGCTTACAAACAAGTTTGGTTACTCACCGGTAGCGCAGCGAGCTCTTTTACGATTTCAACCGCGCGCAATCCAGCTATTGATTCCGTCTCAGGCGTCAACAGCCCGCTCGTCTCGTTAAGACGGGAGCCAAACTCATGATTCTTAGCCAGTTGAGTAACCGTCTGAAGCACACAAAGAAGTCATGTTAACCTTATAAAAGCTCCTCACGCGCAGCAAACCAGACGGAAGCTTTCCACTTACCCTGACGGCAATATCGTCCACCTTGTACAAGTCCGACGGGAGGCACTGCACAGCCTGAATAACGTGGGGGAGCACCTGCTCCTGCAAGCACGTCTTCAAGCTCCTGCGCCTCGCATCGACGTCCGAGTCTAAGCGCGGGCGCTTCAGCGGCGGCTCCCGGCTCGCGACACCACCGCCTTCCTCCGTCCCGAAGCCGACCATGAAGGCATGTTCCAACGCCAGAGGGTGTTGCGGGGTGCCGGCGTTGGGAACTGCTATATCGACGAGCGCGCGCTTCGCCAGTGCAGTCTCTATAAGTGATGCGCTCATGGATTTATCTGCTGGAGGGGGGCCAGGGGCAAACGCGACACGCTCAAGGTGCCGGACATTTGCGCACCCGCCGCAGTGTTATTCGTCGCTATCTCTGTCCCGTATCGTCGTTTCTGGAGTTTGTTCGCTCCTAGTTTTTTGCTTCGTACGCGTTTCGTTGCCGGTTGCTTTACGCGTCTTTCGGTGATGTCGTTCGTCGGTGCTTTGTCTAGAGGCTAATTAGGAGGAATTGCGGGGCGATAATACGGTGGCCGCTTAGTCAGCTTATTATTATTTAAAGTGCCGGGTACGTAGAGTGAATTAAGCCTAAAATAGTATAGAAATAGAGTGATTTTGGTGGTGAAATCATAAAAATTGCTTATAAGGCTCAATACAACGAATTTTAAAGTGAAAACAGCCTTAATTCAATTTAGACATTGTTACAGTTAATATAGAGCTTCAACGGATTTTAAAGCAGCCCAATTGCAGTTTTTAAGCATTGTTTTATGCGTTTGACCAGCGGCTTAACATGTGTGCTGTCTTAGCGCATCAGCCAGCCAGCGTCAGCGCGGCGCGGATGTACAATGAGAGAACAATCGTGCGGCAAGGTATTGCTTTAGACACGAGAAGAGAGTTGTACTTTTTGATTTGTAAAGGTTAACGCTAATGACATATTATAATGGGAAGATCGAGTCCCAAATAATTTACTTGTTAACCGCTATGCAGCACACGTCAATGCGACTTATAGCAATCCCATCGCAACGCGATCCGGTATCGAACAGGGTCCAATCGAAGTTGTAAAATTCGTATAAAATTGTATAAAAAATCATTTGAAGCTCATTTTAGATATATGACATATTGTCGCCAACATATAAATACAGAGTCAATAAAAATATAATAACTCTTGACCACGTTTCCCGTCTCCTCTGACACCTATTTACAGCTTCATCGTGCTAGGCCCTTGTTGCGAGGCAATCTCGGCATACATGCGATCAATCTCGGCACGGAAGGCCTTGGCAGCCTGAGGACGCTTGAGCTTGAGACTGTAAGAAGACGATGTTAGCAAAGAATCTCAGCTTATAGAGTGAGTGTCGGGGGAGGATACGTACGTTGGGGTCAGCAGGCCGTTCTCAATGGTGAATGGCTCGAGGGCGAGATGGACGTTGCGGACGCGCTCCCAGCTGTTAAACTTGTGGCTGCGGCCGACCTTGTCGAGGAGCTTGAGGACAGCCTCCTTGACCTTGGGGTCTTCGGCAGCCTTGGTGATGGCGTCGCGGTCAGTGGCAGTGATGGTCTTGCCGAGGACCTTGCCGGCAAAGGCGGAGAAGTTTTCGGGGTCGACGCCAAAGACGGCGACAAGGGACGACTCCTTGGGGTCGCCGTGGACGTAGGCGGTGGCGAGGACGTTGACGTTGCCGAGGTAGACGTTCTCGATGCGCTCGGGGGAGATGTACTCGCCCTGGGCCAGCTTGAGGACGTTCTTCTTGCGGTCGATAATCTTGACGCGGCCGAGGCTGTCAATCTCGCCAATGTCTCCGGTGTGGAACCAGCCGTCGGCTTCAATCGTCTTCTTGTTCTCCTCGTCGTTCTTGTAGTAGCCCTGGAACATGGTGGGGCCGCGGAACAGGATCTCGCCGCGGGGGTTGGGCTTGTCGTCGACGCTGTAGTTGTAGTCGGGCACCGACTCGAGGCAGACCTCGAGCGAGGGCAGGGGAGGGCCGAGGTTGCCGACAGAGTAGTCGCCGGCAAGCTGGACGGTGCCGACGGCGTACGTCTCCGTCATGCCGTAGCCCTGGCGGAAGTGGTTGGCAAAGGCGGCACCGAGGAACTCCTGGACGTCGGGGTCGAGCTGGGCGCTGCCGCTGATCATGACCCTGGCGTTGTCGAGGCCGACGGCGGCACGGACCTTCTTCGTCCAGATGCGGTCGTAGAAGAAGTGGGAGTTGCTGGCCAGGCCGGGGGGCTGGCGCATGTAGCCCTTCTTGGTCTCGACGATGTGGCGGGACAGGGCGCCCTTGAAGCCGGGGGCATCGACGGTGGCGGTGCGGATGGCCATGTTGAAGCGGTTGAAGAGGCGGGGCACCGAGGGGAAAGCCGTGGGCTTGAGGATCTTGAGGTCTTCGACGAGGCCGAGGACGTCGCCGCGGAAGTAGCCGATAGAGGCGCCGACGCAGATGGCGAGCTGGTCGAGCAGACGGCCGTAGATGTGAGCGAGGGGCAGGTAGGAGAGGTGGACGTCCTTGTCGTGGATGCTACCCATGGTGCGGGCGCAGTTGATGGCGGAGACGGTGTTGCCCTGGGTCATGACGACACCCTTGGGGGGGCCGGTGGTGCCGGAGGTGTAGTTGATGGTGCCCATGTCGTTCCACTTGGGGGGACGGACGTCGCGGCCACTCTTGAGGCCAATCTCCTCCACCTCGGTGATGGAATAGAGCTTGATGCCGTGCTGGGCGGCAATCTCGCCGAGGACGGAGCCGGCGGTCTGGGGCTTCTGCTCGCCCTTCTCGAGGGGGTCGAGCGAGATGATGACCTTGAGGGTGGGCAGGCGCTTGGCCAGCTTGAAGAGCATGGGGATGTGGTTGACGGAGCAGGCCACGACGGGGAGCTCGGCATGGTTGATGATGTATTCGGTGGTGTCTGGGCCGAGGGTATCATAGAGGGAGACGGAGAAGAGGCTCTGGGAGCCGGCGGCGAGATCTGGAGAGGAGGTTAGCCCATTGAGTTGAAGGAGAGAGATGTGGTCGCGAAAGAGACTTGCCGGTAATCTGCCATTCGGGGGTGTTCTGAGACCAGATACCAACACCGTACTTGTCGCCGTTGTAGCCAGCCTGCTTGACGACCTCGACGATACCGGCACCCATGTTCTTGCGGCGCTGAGCGACCTCGGCGTAGGTCTGCCATGTGAACTTGTCGTCCCAGGTCTGCTTCTCGGGGAGCCACTTGCGGGAGCCGAGGGCGCGGTAGTTGGGGTTCTTCTGGACGGAGAGCTCAAAGAGCTCGTGGACGGACTCGACGGGCTCAATGGTGGTGAGGAGCGGCTGGTCGCGGAAGAGGTAGTGGCGGTAGACGGGGGTGCGGCCGGGGCGCTCGGTGCCAGGGACGGGGACACCGTGTGGGTGGCCTACGGGCGGGGGCCGCTCGAGCTCGGCGGCCACCTTTTGGTAGTGGTTGTTTGAGGCGGGCATGGTGAGGCTCTAAAGGAGGCGTACGCTGGAGAGAGGAGAGAAGTTGAAGTGGTCAGCTTTGGAGTTCAGAGCGGGTGGTGGTTTTGTGGCTGAGGGCGGTGGCGAGGTTGGAGGTTGACTGGCGCGACGGACAGCGTAGCTACAGCTCACGGCGGGACACGGGCAAGAGACTGTAGCCGATAGCGAAGCACACCGCAGCAGAAGGTATTAAATACTGCGGCGATACACTGGTGACGGCAGAAATAACTCGAGCGCTTGCCGCTGCTGCGCAGTCTCAAACCAAACCAACAAACGGGGACGGACCGGGATTCGGGGGACAGACGTACCGAGGTAGACCCAAAGTGGAAAGCGACAAAACAGCCAGCGACGGGCGACAGAAAGGGCAGGAACGCACAAAGAACAAATAAAGGATAGAAAGGACAGAACAGAGTATTGTCGAACAAGATTGTCGGATGGGAAGAGAGGGAAGAGGGAAAAAGGGGGACGGACAGAGAGAGAAAGGTGAAGCAGCTGCGGCGTCGTCCGGGGGAGCTTTCGACGTCAACGAGAGCACCGTTGCGACTTGTCCCCAATCAGGGTACAGGTCCGCGCGCCAGAGCCGCCATGCAGCAGTGGTTGGGTGGTGTGGCGGCCGAGGTTAGGCGGCCTCGGCAGCGTCAAGTGGTTCCACGCTCCTGCTTTTTTTTTTTTGGGGCAAACGGTCGCTGCCAGTGTTGAATTTCCCCATGTGAGCCCGTCCGCTCCGGGAACAGCTTCTGCGCGGGCTGGGTACGGGGCGGTGCTGTGCCCCCGGAGTTTTCACGACTCGTTTTTGGCGGGGGGCCGAGGGGAACAGGGAAACCTGGGTTGCGGAGATGAAGGGAAAAGGAGCTGTGCTACGGCGACCGGTCGTCATGAAAGGGGGATCTACGGCTTCATTGGTGAATCCAGCTTGTCTATGGATTTTTTCTTGGATTTTTTAAATGTCATCTTTGAAAGGTTTGTGGCGAGTCTCTCTTGTCGCTTTTCTTCAGCTGTGGTGTGCCATGTGACTCGGGCCGCAATCGTGGCCAAGCGCAGCGCAGACGCCGAGACATTTTCTTTGGCCCTTTGGCACATGCCACATGCTTTAGCTTCCCTGTTCTCGGCCGCGGCGGTGCGGCGGGTGGGAAGATTGCTGCTGAAGATTGGCCTTCCCCTAGTAATGCGGCGTGCATGCTCAGTGGCCAAGAGCCAAGCCGCGGGGGAGGACCTCTGGGCCAGTGAGATGGCGCAGAGGGTGAGCCCGCGCCGCCGCCGCCAGCACCACTTCTCCGACGGCGTCTACGGGGTTTTTACCTCACCTTTACCACGTGTGGGGCGGGCCCAGGGACGGAACCCCGTACGGAGTCGGGCCATGACGAGGAGGGCAAGTGCCATCGCGGAGTGTGGGGGAAAGTCGTCAGCAAAGGATTCAACTTACCCGGGACGCGAGTCAAGGTGTGAAACCACGTTCTACTGTGTGCATGATGATCGCTCTAGTGCGTCATTCGGGGGTTATCAGGCCAATTGACAAGCTGCTGCCATGTTCCAAGTTTGGGGGTTTTTAAATAAAGCTTGTCTGTCAGTCGTGCGCCGGTGAGAAGCCATCTTGTAATTGGGGACTGCGCAGCTATACTGTGTAAAACATGCGGCAGCATAACAGAAACACGGCGAATCATGCCATTCACGAGCAATCGTATTCTTGCGACCCCATGCATCGTACCACTGCTCACTTGATGCATTCTGCGCTGCATACTTCCCTGATGACAGCAAACAGAGCATCACGACGCGTCAAACAGCGCGTGCGGCATGAGTAGCAGCATGGGAAATTAAATGCAGAAAATGGTACAAAAAGTGAGCTAAGAGGTAACAAGAAGTAAAATAAAAATAAAACGAGATATCTACGAGGAGACGATCAGCGCCTGGCTGCACATGAAAATACCACCTTCTCACCACATGTTGCATCATCGCAGTCACCTGTCTCGTGCTGCGTCTCGCCTCTCCTTCACAGCCTGATTCAATTCCTACACCACATCCTACGCATCCGGCGCAATCGATAGCAGCTACATTTCTTTGCAAAGACAGCAATCCACCATGGGTTCACGATCACAATGGCTTCCATGTGTCGCCTGAATAGCCTGGATCGCGCTTGAGCCAGCCTCGTTTTCGTGAGCTATAAACCGCACCCCAGCCAGAGAATACAAGGTTGCGCGCGCACCACGCATTGTTTGTGCCCCAATCTCACATTACTCGCCCACGTAGCAAGAATAGCAACAGCGCCCAGCTGGAAATTGCCCTGCGGGCCCTGCATACTGCCGGTCGCAGATGTTGCATTCCAAGCACCGTCTCACCGGCGCCGTGAGGGTGCAAAGGTCAGATACCCACCTGCCACCGGGCCGACTGCCCCCAAGCCAAAACCAGGGCGAAGGACGTGGGAGAAGCGCCGGCGGCGGCATTACTCTGAACGTGGGAGGAAGAGAAAAAGGACAAAAAGAGGTTGCATCCCCCCTGTTTTGGTACACTACTCCAAACCTCGACTTGTACTCTTTCATCTTGCTGCTAACAGAGTTGGCTTTTTTGTCGACCGCAAACGGCGGCAGTTACATGGTTGCAGCACGGCAGCACCCCGCTCAACCCCCCCCATACCAACGACTTATACATAAACAAAAGTGACGACACTCCCCGCCAACAGCGAACAAAACACCATACAATCGTCGCCGAGTCGAGTCCCAATCGATAACCTGAGATCAGTAGAGTCCTACATTCATCACATTCAAGAGTCGCAACATGTCGCGACGCTCAGTTGTCTTTCTGCGCGTGCTGCAGGTGATGCTCGCCATTGCCAACCTAGTGCTCGCAGCATATGGTACGTTCTCCCCAAGACGGACACACCTCATATTCTGCCCTCTTCAAACAAAAAGAAGAAAAAAAAAAAAAAAAAAAAACCTGACACGTTATTTCAACCGATCCACAGTCTACAATTGGTACGCCAACATTGCGCACAAACCCAGCCCCGGCTCGCTCCAGTTCCTCGTCTTCGCCCCCTGCGCATCCCTCGTCTCCGTCGTCTACCTCGAGATTGCCCGCCGGCAGACCACCATGGTCTTTGCCCACCTGCTCGCGTCGCTGGGTGTCGAGGGCTTCAACTCGATCCTCTACTTTGGCGGCTTCATCGCTTTCGCCCTGTCGCTGAGCGAGTTTACCGCCTGCGAGGGCGTCATCTGCACCCTCAGCCGCGCCGTCGCCGTCCTCGCCGCCAGCGAGTTTAGCGTCTGGATTGCCACGACCATCATGGCCGCGCAGACCTGGTTCCAGAGCGAGGATGTGCCTGCCAAGAATATGGCTGGCGACCAACCGATGGGCCAAGTTTAATGACTTGAGGAGGTAAATTACATAATATGGTTCGTGGAAATTGTCGTGGACAAAATGGGGGAGTTACTTGTTTATATTGGGCTTGGCTGGAGTTTTTTCCTGGATATACATACACGGTTACATTACATGTTCTACATGTTGATATAGGAAACTGCATAATTTACGAATTCTACTTTGTTCCATAAAAATGCCCTTGAGGCACCTGTCTGCAGGTGACGTGCGTTGATTGGTAGGCCTGGTTGGTCGCAGGTGGTTAGCGTGGGGTTGATCACGATGGGCGCGGGGTTATTAGCAATTGGTTCGCTGCGTTGGCGCTAGCGTTTCTGCTCTGCCTACATAGTGCGTTATCGTACCACGTTTCTTTTTAAACTCGGCAAGCAAGAATTCGTACATTTTCCTGGCGTCACCTGCACGGGGAAACCCGTGGCAAAGGGCACGCGACTGTACGAGTATGGGCCATCTCGCGGAGCTCAGCGTCCTTCTTGGGCATAGAGTAGCTGCAGCCGTTTTCAACCCTTCACAGGATGTATTGCGCCGTATTCGCGCTGTTTCTTCTTCGTGAAGCGTGCAACATAGTTATGCAAGCCGCTAAAAGGCTGCCAGGGAGTCATCGAAAGGCGCTGCCCTCACGAATTGCCATACATGGCGCTCTCGTGGCCCACGGCACGATTGGTATATTGATACTTGGCATCACCATGGCTGACGCTACTGTTACCAGCCACACCTCGAATCAAATAATCCTTTTTGTTTCTGGGGTATGCAATCCCGTCCAAAATTGGAACTTTTTTTTTGCTGACTTTTCCCAGCTGATCCTCGTTACCCGTCTCGCAGCTGTGTTGAGCCGACAAAACGGGTCATATCGCTTTCCTGCTGCGGTCGACGGAATGCAGACTAGCATCCTATTCATCTATCTTGTCCTTCTTGACTCAATATATACCTCTCAGGCTACTATGAGTACGGGATATAATGCTTGCGCACTTCTCGTGGCCGTGTTATCGCTGGTAGTGTTCCTTTCTGTGCCGAGACTTCCCGATGAAAGCTTCCGAGGCAGGGCTGTCGACAGCGAACACACCTGCTCAATCTTCGAATGGATGACATTCCTATGGGCTCAAAATATATTCAACCCGAAACTCATATCCAAGTTGGATCCTGGGAATTTACCGGCTCTCCGTCCAGAACTTAGACTAAGCCATCTCCTCCGACACCCAATTGCCACAACACAATACTCAGATTCCCTGGGAAAGGTTTTGGCCAGAAAGTATGCGCTACCAATTATGTTACAGTGGTCTTTAGCTGCCATCCAATCCTTTATGACATTGGTGCCTGAGCTGGTCACGTACCGCCTTTTGCAATGGCTCGGCGGCCAGCAGGAGGATACGAAGCTTCACGGCATTACGCTTGCTATTCTGTTGGGTGTGGCTAAAATAGCCTCCATTGCAACAAATTCGTGGCTAAAGTGGGTTACTTGTAGCAGAATACTGGTTCCTATGCAATCCACGGTTAATGCCCTAGTCTACGAGAAAGCCCTCTGCCTGCCACGTAGCAATGATGCTGCAGTAGCAGACTCGGGCGCAGAGACTGCTACGTTGATGGAAATGAGGAACTGCTGGTAAATATCAATCTTTCTATCCGCTCTTAATTTCTTACGACGATAATAACGGGCTGGCAGCTCAAAAGCCTGTGCTTTCTATACCGACTTGCACGAAATCGTGGTAATAACTACCAAACTTGCGACAACCGCAGTGTTTCTGTTCAAATTACTTGGGTGGAAAAGTTTAGCTTCTGGAATTATTGTCACAATTGTTGTTATGCCTCTTACAACCGTTATTGCCAAAAGATACTCAAAAGCATCAGCAGCAAGTCGCAAGCTTCACGAACGGCAGGCTTCACTTGTTTCCAGCGCCTTGCTTTCCATCCGGCAGATCAAGCTTTCTGCTGAAGAGAGCCACTGGACGGAAAGGATCAAGGAGACTCGGGATAAGGAGCTCGCAATGATATGGTCCAGCGCAACGTGGATGTCGCTCCTTGTTATTGCGAGCAACATTAGTCCCGTTATCCTCGCCGGAGCACCAATCTATGTCTTCACCTTGTTGGGGAATACACTGACTGCGCCGGTCGCTTTCACCTCTATCAGTTTGTTCAAGGAGATACAAAGTGGTATGTCGATGCTACGAATAACGCTCCCGGACCTCTTGGAGTACCGAGATTGTTTGCGGCGCCTTGAATCATATCTGGCCAGCCCCGAGATTGCCGAAAGCGTTGTTACACCAGCAGAACATGTATCTCTGACCAAGGCTGAGATTGCCTGGTACAGTGACCACGACGCAGAGGAGGCTTTCACTCTTAACAACGTATCAGTGGAATTTCCGACTGGCGAACTCAGCATCATTACGGGCAAGACTGGCTCAGGAAAATCACTGCTTCTTTCCGCTATTGCAGGCGAAGTGAAGCTAATCTCTGGCGTGATAAAAAGGCCGTGTCCTAACGGAGATCTTGACTTTGAGACGAGAACTAAGCGAGACTGGATCCAACCTGGACAAGTTGCCTACATTTCCCAGAATCCATGGATGGCAAACACCAGCATCCGGGAGAATATTCTATTCGGGCTGCCTTTTGACGCCGCTCGCTATGGCCATGCTCTACACTCCTGCGCTTTGGAAAAGGATTTAGAGAGTCTCGCAGATGGCGAGGCTACTCTGGTGGGTATCAAAGGGGCAGCTCTAAGTGGTGGGCAGCGTTGGCGTATTGCCCTGGCGCGAGCATTGTACTCGTGCGCCAGCTTATTGCTCCTTGATGACGTGATGAGCGCTGTTGACCCCGAGGTGCGCCAGTGGATTGTTGACAAGGCTCTCTGTGGTGACTTGGCCAAGGGACGAACCCGGATTTTAGTTACGCACCACGCATCGCACGACAGTTCACAAATCATTGAGAAAGCGGCATATCACGTCGAAGTTTCGGACAGAACGGCACAGGTTCAGCCCCAGAACCAGAGCACAGCGTTCGATACGACAAGTGATCAAAGGATGCCGCATGCGTACAATATATGCGCGAGTCCCATCACGTCAAAATGCCCAACCGGTATACGCTCTTTGCCTTCACGAAACATCGCTGCCAAGGAGGTAGTAAGGAAAAAAAACCAGCCAAGTTCCGCAGGCTGCATATATGACCTATTTCAAAGCCTCAGGTGGTATTTCAAACTGGTTACTTGTCCTTGCTGCCATCATCACCTATGAAGGCGTCAGCTTGTATATGTCACAGTGGTTGAAGGTATGGACATCTCCAAGCATGCGCGATAATCATGACGACATGTACACCAGCATTCTTTCGCCAGGCACGATGTATATAACTGCCTCTACGCTGGAATGTATAATGGACTCGGCCAGATGCCTTGTGTGGTATACTATTGGCATACATGCATCTAAGAATTTATCATCTGTTATGGTAGAGAGAGTCTTTGGTGCCGATCTGCAGTGGCTTGAGTCAGTATCCCACGGCGAGATTTTGACGCTGTTTGGAGAGGAAATGGACCAGGTCAATGGTCAACTGCCACATGCCCTCGGATTCGTCATCGAAAATCTCTTTACGCTCGTGACCATAATATTTAGCAGGTAAGGCCCCGTTTCATCACATCAACCCCAACTCCAAATTAATTTCAGCAGTGCATCCTTCTCTTTCTACGAGACACCTCTCGTTGTATTAGTTATTTATGTCTTCGTGACCATCGGGAAGCGTCTCAACTCAACTCTTAGACTCTTGAAAAACGTCCAAACAACTTGCGTTTCCTCCGTACAACAGCACCTCAGCTCACTCGAAGCCCCGGACGGAATCGCAACCGTCCGCAGCAATTGCAGGAAGGGTTACTTCACTGCCTCCATGCACCAAATATTGGACGAGCGCTTCTCCGCATATTGGCACTATACTCTTTGCGGTGTCATGATTGAGTTTCAGCTTGGTGCGTTGGGTGCTTTGTACATTACTTTGTCGTGCTTATTCATCGTCTTGACCGGAGCAGATGCTGGCACCGCGGGCGTGGCTCTTTCCTTTGCAGCACGCTTTAGTGATACTGCCAGCAAGACGTTGAAAAGGATGGCCGCCGTGGAAACAAATCTGGATAGTGTACAGAGGATCGCAGACTATGAAAATATTGCACAGGAATCTATGGAAGGCGAGGATATACCGGCAGACTGGCCGTCGAAGGGAGAAATACAGGTTCAGAAGCTTGTGGCAAGCTATCATGAAAGCTTGCCCGCGACGTTGCAGGACATATCGTTTACCGCTTGCCCTGGTGAACGAATAGGCGTTGTCGGGCGCACCGGGGCCGGTAAATCTACATTGGCTCTTGCCTTTGCGAGGCTGATTCAACAGCGCAGCGGCAGTATTCACATTGACGGCGTGGACATTGCCAGCATCCGGCTCGACGCGCTCCGCAAACGACTGCTCATCATCCCGCAGGATCCTCACATAAGTGCCGGCTCCTTACGCTCAATGCTGGATCCAGAAGGTACATGCACCGACGAGACTCTTATTGCGTGCCTGACGAAATTCCGATTCTTGTCGATATCGCAAGAAAACTGTCATCCACCCAAGCTGGACCTCTCGTTTCGTATACAAGACGGTGGAAGTAACCTCTCTCCTGGGCAGAGACAAATTCTTCATCTCGCACACGCTGCCCTGTCCAATTACAGAGTGATTATAATGGACGAAGTGACGAGCGCCGTGGACATGGAGACGGATGCGGCCATTCAAGCGGCAATCCGACACAGGGGGCCAGACGAGTCCGAGACGCTGCGGGAAGCGACGATGATCGTTGTGGCGCATCGAATGGCGACGGTGGCAGATATGGACAAGGTGCTTGTTCTGGTTGACGGGAGGGTAGCAGAGTTTGGCGCCCCGGGAGAGCTGTTTAGATCAAGAGGGCCTTTTTGGAAGTTAGTTATGCACAGTGATGATAGCCACGAGCTATTGAAGAAGAAAGGTTGGTAATTGCTTGGTATTTACCGGCTACAGAAATGGAAAACGTGGCACCTGTTGCAGTGGTACCATGCTCTCCTTTTTTTGCTGCAGCCCGTGAAGCCTTGTCATGAAGTAAATATGAGTCAAGAGTACATGTAGGAATTTTCACCCGGTGTGCAGGCTAACAACACTTTCTGGGGCCTTGACTTCATCGAAGGGCTCCATGGTCGCAGAGTCATAAAAGACGATTCACATGACCAACGCGAAGGCTACTAATCGCTCAGTCATCGTCCTTGGTGTACCTTCCGCAAGCTAGAAGTCTACGATTTAAGCCAGCTGAGAATCCGGCGGCTCAGATTAAAGACACCATCCGCTGGAGTAGTCTACTCTTTACCCAGCACTTTGATTCTCTCGTCAGCCCAGTATCCCAACGCACCGAAGTATCCTTCCGGGTCCTGTCCTCGCCAGGCTCGTAAAGCAAACCAGAGGTAGCGGGCGTCTTTGCCAGCTTTAATGGCCTTTTCGTATTCTGGCGCACTACTGAAAAGCTCCTATAGTAAGGTGTTAGCGACGAGTATCGAGCCTCCTGTGTAGACAGAGAACATACCTTCGAGTAGTGTGTGGCCCAAGATGCAAATGTCGTACGTTCTGCAGTAGTTGCATCAGCTTTTACTCGAGTGACCATTGGCTTTGCATCAGCGTTAGTTGTCAAATCGACAATAACGGCCATTTCTGGATCAGACAGGATCGCTGGCGTAATGTGCCCTGTTTCCCAGTCGTATATAGATGTTACACGCGGTTGCTTGGTGTTGGGATCAATCGTAATGGTCATGTTGTGGATGCCGTAGTCACCGTGCTCAAGCACAAGACGATATAATTCCCCTTGTTCGCTATCCGGCGGCAAAATGTGCGGAATAAGGCGTAGAAGTGATGTTTTTGCCGTCGCTGCAGCAGGGCCGACCGTTGCATTATCTGATTCCCACCCAATTCTGTCGCCCATGTTCCGGATGGTAGCGTGTATCTTTGCCTCGAAAAGCTTTACACAGAAATCACGAGTTGGAGAGACTGGAAATGGGAGAGATGCAGGTTTTTGCTCAAAAAGTCGTTCCAAAAACCACCGCTGAGAAAAGTTAAGTGGGAGTTCAAAATTGAAGAGCTCCGCGCGGATATACGCCGCCTGGGAGAGGAGGCTTGCCTAGCGAAGGTCAGTGTACTGAGGCACAATCATTGATTTTGTTTCGCTTACTTGTTGATCTTTATCAAGCTCTCGCCAAACAACATGAATACCCTCTGGCTTTTGAAAAATCATTAACCGACGGCCGCGGATGTCAATAGGCTTGCGCAGGCGAGGGCCATCGATTCTTGCCGGGACACGATGGTAGAGGAGGTGGGTAGCCGGGATACCAACCACATCTCGCAGAATCTCATAGGTAGCTGCCTCAAAATTGACTTCCGATATCTGCTCCTCTAACGGAAAGCCGTCAAAAGTTGCCATGTTGACATCACCACGAGCTAAGCGGGCAATGATGTCCGGATGGTTTTGCAGCTGCATGTGAAAGCCCTTGGAAATTTTGTTATCAGGCAGCTTTTTTGCAATAAGACATCAAGAGAAGCTCACATAATTATTTGAGCCAGCTGAAACAAGTGGAATGTCCAATATCTTGGAACGAACGCTTGTTTCAATCTCCAGAAAGAGCTGCCGGGTATCCCATTCGTTTTGAAACGGATCCGAGTCGTTGCCTACAAGCTGAAACAAATCTTTCCCGTCAAAGTCACGGCCATTAGGCAGCGTTGGCCAATCATCACGAAAGCCCATGCTCGATGGAACAACCTTGAGGAAATAGTACGGCGAAAAAGAAGAATGCTGAAGTGTTAGATGACCTGTGCTACGGGCGACCATAGGCGTCAGCGTCCAATTTCAACTTTCGTATAGTCTTTTTACTATTTTTACGCCGAAGCGTGCCTATAAGTGCCCTGTTATCATAATACTGCTGTATTTCTGCATAGCTGTCTCTAGCTCCTTAGCCCTCTCTGGCTCCTCCCTAGCTCCTATACCCTTTCTAATTCCTAGGCCTTCTCTAGCTTCTTAGCTTTCTTTAACTCTTAATATTCTTAACTTTTAGCTATATTAATTTTTAGCCTTACTATCTTTTAGCCTTACTAATTTCTATACTTTTTTTTAGCTTTTATATCTTTTTTTTTTTTTTTTTTTTTTTTTTTTTTTTTTTTTTTTTTTTTTTTTTTTTTTTTTTTTTTTTTTATTTTTTTTTTTATTTTTTTTTTTTTTTTGTGTATTTATTTTTTTTTATTTTTTTTTTTTTATTATTTTTAT
>PXYN01000379.1:0-23190 GCA_003056585.1 Lecanicillium sp. MT-2017a
TTGTAAAAATATTATATAAATATACTATAATTATATTTAGAATATATTAAAATCTAATATCTAAAATTAGGTTTCCTAGTTTTACTACTATTTATATTAGATTTATTATAGATTTCTTACTATTCTAACTAATAAGAAATCTAGAATAATATAATAAATTAGTAATAAGCTTATATAAGCTGGAAATATAAGTATATAAAGAAAGAATTTCTTCTATAGAAAGATTTTTAATCTTCTTCTTTACATCTAACTGAAAAAGAATTAATATAATTTATTCTTCTAAAATTCCTTTTTAATTCCACTGGCGCTAAACCTTTTTCAGTGGCAGAGCCACACTACGTTATAAGGTTTCTTTTTGGGGAACAATGTAAGACACCGTTCTGTTTTGGCCCCTGTCTATATGTCCACCAGGTGATGCAGTGGTATCTTCAAAGTACCGTATACGCTAAAATTGACCACAGTGGCTTGGCTCAGCTGGCCTGACAGTTGTGCGGAGCGGAGTACCAGTTGTCACCCATTTCCAAACATGTCTCACGCTATCACGCTGCCCGTACTATGCCCTCAGCAGTCTCCACCAGGGGACAAATGATATGTGGCTGAGCAATGGGGCTGGAAACAGGTCCTAGATTTAGGAACCGGGCGGGACTGGGGCATTTGCGAGTGTGCCAATGGCAAGAGCTCTTAGAGCAGCGTAGCGTAGCGGTTAGCATCCTCAAACGTTACGGCTCCAAAATACATGATTGGCCATTCACGTAGCCCTACACTAGACTAATTTAGACCGTTCCTGATCACTTTGCGAGCTCACTTTTAATGAGAGATTAATAGGTGCATTTGCTGTCTAAGAAGTGGTACGCCGTCGGTGTAAGCCTAATAGGAGCTCCGTGACTAAGGGTATTTTCAATGGTACTCGTTTTCATCTTTCTGTGGTGTCAACGCAACATTCACCGTCCGATCGGAAAGCACACTGTCGCCAACGGCCCGGTCTGGATCGATTCGCATGCTCGCTGCCCACGGCGCTGCGTTCCTTAGCTGCCTCCCAGGCGGCCTCCTACGTGCGTGTGAAAGTGCGACAGCCTCAGTCAACATTTATGTTCCAATTGGGCCCTATACATCTTGCCACGGTGAGAGATTGCGGTAAGGAAACAGAAGGTGTCGTACTAGAACTAAAAGTCCGAAAGTATGCGCGAAGCGGCTGGTTCAAAGCCTTAGACACGAGCAGCGGGCACTTGTAGGGATTCGCTGCCTCGTATTTGCCCCGCCCAGCCTCCTAATAATGCGTGTGGAGATGTGTAAGCCGTGGGGCTTGAAGGGCTTCGCGGCTTCGCGACAATACGACGTACAAAACGACTCGCCATACTTATCAAAATGACACTTCTTGGGTGACACAATACGTTTTTGCCACAACTGCGTGACACTTACATATGAAGCCCGGAGTACGTATTCATCCTTGTCCACTGCCACACCATATGGAAACCCACAACGAAGTCATAATTTGTAAGCTCCGAAGCAGTTTGGGGCTGTGCTGTGGTGCTGTAACTGAGGGTCAATTGCGACTGACCCTTTCTGTGAGGGGTCACCGGGACCGATGGTGACCAGAGAGGTGGAAATGACGGAGCCCCTTGTAAAGCGCGATAACTACCGAGCCTTCAAGGCGCGCGTACTGAATGTCCTATAGCATGAAGAAATGGTGGACCTCCAAATGACCGTCGACATTGGTTGTGGAATAAGCCCTTACTGCTGCATTCAAAGATCCTCTTATATGTCCAACTGCCTGGTATTCCACGACTACAGCTCCGAATAGTGCACACCTTCAAGTCTCGTCGAAAAGCTACCATTCTTCTGGACGTCTTATTACTACATTCACGTATTTTTCGGTACAGTAGGTCATTACATGCACGACGGACTTAATCAACTATTGCGCCGATACAGAAGCTGTCTAAAAGTCTAATATCCGCGTTGTCGGCATCACTCCGGCAATGTCTTACGCATATGCGTCTCGGGATACTCGCCCAATGAAGCTTAATATCGTCCTGATTAGCTTCGGAACCCGTGGCGACGTGCAGCCCCATCTCGAAATTGCCAAAGTACTGCAGCGCCAATATGGGCATCGAGTGCGTCTTGTGTGCGCCGAGAGATATCGACTGCAGGTTGAGACAGAAGGCGTTGAGTTCTATTGCAACGCAGATGTAGACCCACTGGACCTCGTACGGAGGCGCATGCTGCCGTCGAAACAGCTATGGAAGCTCATACCAACACTGCGATCCGATTTTTCACAAATGGCTTGGCGATATTGGAAGGCGTGCATTGACGACCCTGACGGCCTTCGCAATAACGTTGACCGCGAGCCATTTCTAGCAGATGCCATTATTTCAGCTGTCCAGCCGGCAGTACATTCATGGATAGCTGCTCGGATGTGTATCCCCCTTCACATGGTGGCAACCAATCCACGTTCACCAAGCAGATACTTGCCTCATGCGCAGGACGCTAAGGCAGCAGCCGGCGAATCGCAGCTTATGAATATCCTGTCCTGGTTTTTCCCAGATTTTCTGTAAGGTGGCGTATTTTACCCAGCTCTCAGGTTCGATAGCTGACACTTTGAACAGCTTCCTCCAGATGATGCAGTCTGAGTTTAACTCCTTTCGGCTTGCCATAGGCCTGGAGACATTCACACCCATTTGGTATTGGAGTCAATGGAATCGACTTCATGTTCCCTTTAGCAATATTTGGTCACATCATTTGGTACCAAAGCCAAAGGACTGGGGAGAGCATATTAGAATTGCCGGCTATGTCTTTCACGACCGGCCTGAATACACGGCTCCGGCTGACCTTGTGGCGTTCCTTTCCAGTGGCAAGAAACCTATCTACGTTGGGTTTGGGAGCTCATGGATTCCTAACAGTGCCGAAACGTTTGATAAAATATTTCGAGCCATCTCGGAAGCTGGAGTGCGAGCTGTTGTAATGCCGGGCTCAGCGACATTCGACGCCGAGTATGATAAAGAAACCATATTCATGATCCAGGACTGTCCGCACGATTGGCTGTTCCCAAAGATGTCCGCACTGATAACCCACGGCGGTGCCGGCGTTACTGCTATGGCAATGAGAACAGCAAAGCCAACGTTAGTCTGTCCCATTGCCGGTGACATGGCATTTTGGGGATATCGTGTGTGGAAGGCCGGCTGTGGCCCTAAACCACTTCCCGTCCAAGATATAACCAGCACTATATTGGTAGAGCGAATCAAGGAGGTGCTCCAACCAAAGTATGCCGTTTCGGCTGCTAAGATGGCTGCGAAGCTAGCTTGTGAGAAGCCTGGCGCAGAAGTCTTTGCTAGCCATGCCCAGGAAACATTCGACATCTACGAAAAGGCGGGTCGATGTGACATTTTGGCTGACAAGCCAGCAGCCTGGAAGTACGGTAGCGCTGCCAATCGGATTCAACTTTCCGCCATCGTGGCCCATGTATTGCTACAGGAAGGGGAATTATCGCAAACACAGCTTGAGCCTCTAATGCTCGTGAGATGGCCTGCAATGGTTAGTCCCGGTGACCCCGCGACAGGCCTCATAGAAGGAGTTGGACATGCAGGCCAGAGAATTGTATGCAACCTGCAGAAGTTGGGTGGAATAGGTCCTATATACCTTGGGCTGTTCTACCTACTATTTTCTGTGCTGACAGGTCTGTGTCTTCGGCGGCCTTGAGGGACCTTGCTAATTTATTACAACAGCACCGGTCCCTGTCTTATATTGTATATCCTTCGGGCTCTATAACTTTGTTGAAACTGTCTGCCACGCACTCGGGAGCAGCTCATCTCCTGACTTGTTTATAGGTAATCCTCGGCTGTATACCTACGCCCAGATGCTCGGATTTCTTGTCCACAGGCCATTCAAAGAGCTGAAGACTTTGTCGTCGTCACCACAGCAATTAGCATTGCGGCTTTTGTGCTCCTTCATCGGCTTCTTAAATATTCCTATTGGCTTGGTTGCTTTAATATTTAGAGCTGCCGACAGAGAAGTCCGAACCCTCCTCGGCGAGCAACTGAGCGCAGACCTTGTAGCTAGCGCTAAAGAAAGATTTGGAAGATTGCAGATGGAACGACTAAAAACATTGGATCCAAAATCGGCGGAATGTTTAGTTCAGAGTGTTTTGAGGATATGGTATACTAGAACGGGTAAGAATAGATGAGAATGTAACGCTGGAGTCAAATTATGCTCCAATACTCATTGTCGTTGAATATACCTGTAGCTGGACTTGCGTACTGGTTCCAACCATAGAACTTTTAGTATGAAAATGAGGTGAGGTTTAGTAGGTACACTACCATGCGGCATGTCAAGGGAGAGAGGTTGAGACACAAATTCCCGGGTGTTCCCATCTGCACCTGCCGCCTACCAGAAAGTAACGCTAGCCAGCAACACGACGGCGGGGGTGATGCAAGTTCTGCTTTGCACAGCAGAGAAGTGAACGGCAACTCTCCATGGACTTGCTCGTTTAACTATATCGGGTCGCCCTCCGTTAAGGAATAGCTTCGGCGCGTTAATGTAGCCAAAATTGTGGCACTTGCCTGTACACTGACATTCGATGCATTTATCCCATGTAGGCGTTACCAATTTTAGTGTTATAGCAGTTGTATATAGGCATTCATTGATGGTCCGTACTTTGTAAGGGACAACAACTCAGACCAGTGCGGGCCCGGTCGTCCCGATGGCGGCCACGAGGGGCGACAGTCTTGTGGATGGCCTTGGGGGCGGTGGTAGTTTTATGGCGCAGAAGCACAGTACAGTGCGCTGGCAGGATAAAGGGGGCTCTCGGTGGAGACACAGCAGGCGAATGCACATAGCGCAAGCTGTTGTGCTGTATCCTGGAGGATATAATACATAGCATTTTTAATATAGCAGCTTTAGAGTAAGGCAAATTCTATATGACCCTGCTTAATATACTGCTTTGTGTAGTACTTATTGCCGGCCCTTATCCTTAGGCCTGCCTTAATATTAAGTGCATCCTACGCTTTTTGTCATCCCCGTTGTAAGCACTGCACGGACGCAGTAAATGCCACCAGACAGCTGTCTTCGCCCCGGAAAGCTGTTCTTGGCTGTTTAAAGCCCTATTTTTAATTATAGATAGTTACTACAAACTATATAATTTTAAATATTAGCTTTCTTTAAAAGATTCTGCTTCTCTATATTATAATATATTTAGTAATATAATAATTAATAATAAATAGCATTATATTAATTTAATAGGAGAAGAACCTATCTAATTCATTTGTAACCGGGCTAATCCCAGCTGACGAAAAATCAGAAATACAGCCGCGCCTCACGCGTGGTAGGCACCTGCAACATGGTACTGCATTTCTTTAAGGAGTCGGTTACTAGAGTGTTGAAGACGGGGACAGTGCCAGAGTCTCGAAATCATATACACCATCAAATTTAAAGAAGGCGAGCACTTGAGGCGCCGTACCGCAACCCTCTCCAGTGGGCAAGCTGGCATTAAATTCAACAAGTGGAAGTCGTGTCCCACCACACTGAAAGCATGCTGCCGACACTGTATATGTAGTATTCAGCTTCAGATTCCTCCCAATAACCTGGAACATGTCAAGGCCTTGCTGGTGCCTGATGGTCACAAGGGCTGTTGCGGCCTGTGGTGCTTTGGCATCTCCATCAGTTGTGATGACTTTATTTAAAACAGGTCGCCCAAATAGACCCTTGGTTCCGAGGTTCTGGGTACCACTTCCACATGGAACAGCATTGGCCACATAAACCAGAGCTTGTCCTTCTTGGCCGACTCTAATTGTTTGCACCACCGTCGGTGGATGTATCGTAAGGTCCACAATATCAACCGTGTCACTGTGCTCGTTGACAATGTACATGCGCGAGTTGTCCGGGCTTGGCCAGAGCCCGTGAGGCTCGATGCCGCTAGCTCTAATAGACCCTACATATTCTGGCGCAGCGTCTGGGTCCGGTTGGGCATAGACTTTTGTCATGTTCAGAGCTGCAACTGTGACGAAGCCATGTGTAGTTCCGTTTATGACCGCAAAGTTAGGGTGATTCGTCTCTAAGCCAGTTTCGAGGACAGCGATCACACGCAGCTGCCTTGTGGAGATAATGGAGACCTGGCCGGTCATTTTATGTGCCAGCCAGAGCCTGGATCCATCTGCGGACAGCATCATGTCTGACGAGAACGTATCGGCTAACCCTGTGATATTATGGATAACCTTGCGGGTAGCCACGTCAATAACAGACAGTGAGGCAGAACGTATGTGGTTGGCATATGCTGTTCTCCCATCTGGGCTGAATAACACCTTGCTGGGACCACCGAATGAGTCTATTCTCCCCAGGATGCCGCCGTTAATGCCGTCAATGATATCGATGTGGTCAACTCCGCGGGTGCCAACCCAGACAGTCCGATTATCAGCAGCAAAGAAAGCCTCGTGTGCATTTCGGCTAACAAACGTCTGTGAAACGATTTTATTGTCAGCACATCGAATCACAGTGGCAGTGTTCGTCGTGACGCTCAGCGAAACAATGTATTTGCCGTCACGGGAGAATCCCAGGCCGTGGACGTTTACGGAGCGGACATATTGAGGACCAAGAACATTGCCGAGACGGGTGTCTCCAAGGTCGATAGTACCTAAAACATCGCCTGTCTTGGGTTTGATAACTGTGATTGTGTTGGAGGACTGATCGCCGGTGTAAATGCGATCTGACTCTCCTACTGGTGGCGCCACGCTGCCTAAAGCAGGAGCTTGAATCTGGCACTTCACAACTGCGGATGCAATTGCAAGAAGGCATAAAAATGTTTGTGCGAATGATGTCCTCATACTGTATTTTGCTGTTTAGTCGTAGAGTAGTATGGAAGAGCTGGGGAAAGGATGAAAGCGAACTCAGCTGTGCCGGCCATTTCATATGGAGTTCGACATGATTAGATATCAAGGAAGTCGTCCGCACTGACGGGCTATGTGGCCCACTTAGTTTGCAAGGCTTCCTATGCAGTATAGTTCGGTCGTATCCTAGCCTTGTTCCTTGGCGTGAGCATGTATCAGCGGGGCATTTGCGACAGGAACGACTCGTAAGCTTACAAGTTCAGTTGCAAACTCTCCGTGCATTCGGTTATGTAGGGTGGTGATTTGCCTTAGGCCAGCGGCCCTGCATTGTACAGTCGGATTTTACGAGCGCGGCCGCTCTGCACCGCTCCCGGTGGATATTTAGGCATTGCTGATCATCCAGCCGCATTAACTATGGGTGAAACGCTGGAGAGCAAATGAGGTAGCTCCGCTATCCAAATTCGTCAATGACCGGAGTGGGATGGAGAGCTGCACGAAATAGGGCCAGGGAGCGTCGCGGTGCTACTTGACTACCCGCCGTCCAATAGTGTATATTTCCAATGAATGACTCTCCAATTGCTCCAAGAGGCGCATTCTAAGCCGTTGTGGAACGCAGTGCAAAGGTAACAACTAAACTGTAAGCCGCTATTGGGTAGTATGCCAATTGAATGTAAAGGCTAGAAGTAAGCTTAGTCAGGCTACAATACAATGTACCGCCACATTGGATGCGTGATATTTGGACTGCTAATAGTAGCTAACTCGCTCGAACTAATCGAGCGCAATATCATAGCTCCGCGTTGACGTGCCTCCTCTCTCGATATCCTGTATTATAAACTGGACCTCAGTCTGTTGTATTCGTGAGCCAATGCTATCCAAGTGCGATCTTGCCGCAGGTTCAATCACCACGCCCCTGATGCGCTGTTTATCCAATGGAATTGTTGCGTCTAGTGTGCCCGTACGTAGTTTTCTGTCGTCCCCGCACCAAGCTTAATCTCATGCTCGATCTCGATTATGCTTTTGCCAACAGCGTAAAGCGTAGCGGCGTGCCACAACATCTCTCTGGGCTGTGATGGAACTTTCAACATCAGAAGCGCTGCAAGGCGTAGAATTAATTGCCGGCAATTAACAACGACAAAGTAAAGGGACATGTAATAACGTGTTTCAAAGCTGAATCTTGGCTGCGCTGCTAGCCTCCACCGTCTGGCGAACTGCACATGGGCAGAAATATCGACAATATGCTGGAAGGTAGCCCATACACGGTCTCATCTTGGTCTAAGTAAGTGGCCGCATATACCTCCCAGACAAGCCCTCGCATCTCAAGCAGTGCCATCATAAGCGGATGAGTAGAGGCGGCAGTTGTGAATTACGTCCCACGGCTAGGCGGTGCTTCTCACCCGCCCGACCTAGCCGCAAGGCGCGAGCTGCCAGCCAGCTAAGTGATTCCTGAGCCTGTGTAAGTGTATTAAATGCAGATCTATTAGAGTTTCTTGTTGTTGGACGACAGGAAAAGCAGTTGCCATAGTCTCAAAAAACAGCGGGAGTACATTCAAGCGGTATATAATAGAGGCAACTCCGGAATTACCTGGCATAGAGTTAATGAGCCCAATGCCTAGTCGACAGTGGTTAATAGCTGCCGTTGTATCTCCGCGAAGAAGCTCAACGCATATAAACAAGGCGCATAACAACGGCAGGTTATCGAGCGAGCGCGAAGGCGGTGGACTAAGCATACAGCGGATGGCCGCATTATAGTGCCGGATTGCAAAGATAGTGTTGAGTGGGGTTGTTCGGGGCGACATGGTCTCGCGTGTCACCTCATACAATGAGCAGATAGCGAGGATAACATGCTCTACTGCGGGCTCATTCTGGGCTCTCGGGACCACAAGACTGTTCCAGAACGGGCTATCAAGTGCGCAAGGGAGCACCTTCGCTACGACCTCCGGAAGTAGGCCATGAAGCGCCCATCAGCCGCTGTGGCGTTCGCGCTTATAGTTGGAGGAATGGGTGCTGCAAGAAGAAACTCCCAGCTGTAGGAGCCTATGGGTGGCTGCGTGTAACCATCACATCTTCTGCCAGTCGTGGCGCAACGCCCTCAACTTGGGCGTGCCTCGTCACATTTCACCCTGCGCTTTCTAACAGAGTCAGACTCTAGTGTTCTATGACGGTGAATGCAGAAGCAAGTCCACTTACTTGCAGGTTAAACATCCAGTCCGGACTTTAGGGGCACCTTTCCGAGGCATTGCGCTTTGCTCGGTCGATGGTATTGACAGCGCGGGGAAGCAAGCAAGACGAAATTACCTGAATGATGTGCGTGTCTGTACTGTCGAGCCTCCCCACACGTGGGCGGGCTGGAGGCTTCGTCCACGCTCGCTTTAGCCCCACTGGTAGTGCCAACACAGCCACCTACGGGCGAGCATGGATGTTAGCGTCCAATTTCAACTGTTTTGCTGCAGCGTGGACGTGCTGCGTAATTACACTTCCATTCACCTTAACTAAGATAGTTTATTAGGCTGCGATATTTGAAGTAGTGCAGCTTACGCGAGGATGTGAATGGAACCTGACGCCTCTAATGAGATACATACTACGAAGGAACTAAAACTAATGGTCCAACATCAGTCCGAGTTTTGCCACCATTGGCAACCATACACTGTGTCAACGAGGCTGAGCCATGAAGATATAAGCCTATTGTATTATACATGCCCATGGCAACCAAGGTGATTTCAGCAGCCCCTACTCCGTAGTCCGTACATGGACACTAATCCGTGTACTCACGTGTCTTGGCATTGGGACCGCTGGCTGGGACGCGCTCGATGTCACTCCACCCGCACAAGGAGTCTCTTATAAAAGCTGCGATGGCTTCGCGATCTAGCCGGCACCTTTCTCGATTCACAGGTTTCTATCTTCTCGATGTAAGCAAACTTATCGCGCGCTCTGAACTATTTACGCCTCACACAGTGGCACATAACCTCACACTGCAGCGTTTGCGGCGCGATCATTGAATACCCTGAGTCCAACGTATTTTCAAATGCGACTTGGAGTGCTCGCAGCGGCTGGTAGAGCCGCTGCGCTGTGGGTTTGTCTGGCTGTTTGTGTGTCAGCGTTCGACTTATACAGTGATAATACAGTGGGAAATGTGTCGACAGTTGGTTGCCAGCATTCTGTAAGCACTAGCTCAGCGTAAGCACGTCTGCACTGTTAACCGCCGTCGCAGTGCGCGAGCCTGGCCGAATCCAATTATCCAGATTTTGACATCTACTATCCCGATCCGCCTCCCGATTTCCATTTTTATGCTCAGCAGCAGCATGACTTGCGACCACTGTGCGTTGTCGAACCTCACTCTGCTGAAGCTGCCGCTTTCATTGTTGCTTCTGTCAGAGAACATTTATGCCCTTTTGCAATTAAGAGTGGTGGTCACAGCACTGCCACTGGGGCTTCAAACAGACACAACGGCATGGTGATTGATCTTAGATACCTAAATCAGATCAAGGTGTCTGAGGACAGAGAGACGGTACTCGTCGGACCTGGATGCCGATGGGGAGAAGTCTACGAAAAAGTGGAGGCAGTTGGCCTCACTCTAATAGGGGGGCGAGCCTCCTCTGTCGGAGTCGGTGGCTTTACACTTGGGGGTAAGAGAAACTCTCACGTTTTACATGATTGTGTGTTAACCTTTGTAGGGGGGATTTCGTTCCTGTCTCGTCGCCACGGGTGGGCTCTCGATAATGTCCACAGCTTTCAGGTAAGGCTTATGAGACTTCGAACCGTATCCAAAGCTAATACAGTGGAAGGTCGTGTTGCCGAACAGCACTGTGGCTAACATAAGCCAAAATTCACACTCGGATCTATATTTTGCGCTCCGTGGTGGTGGTAATAACTTTGGTATCGTGACTGGCTTTATTTTCCGAGCTCACCAGGGCGGCTTGATCTGGGGTGGAACAAACGTCTACCTTATGGAAGATCTACATTACAGGAAAGATGCATTAGGGCTGAGATACGAGTTTCGCTGGACACTTCACTCGGCAACAATGCTTTGGGCGAAATGGCTTTATAAATTGGGTGTCGGCTTGGGATACGGTGTCCGATCCACTACGTTGATTCGTGCTTTTGTTGATCTTGCTAACAATGAAGACGACCCTTCTCCGCATGCTTATTGTTTTCTAGCCTGGATTCCTTACATGAAATCTTTCATAATAGGAACGACTGCCACTTACTCCGAACCCGTGGAACGACCAAAGATTCTACACAACCTTACCTTGCCATCGGGGATTATGTCATCAAATCGCTTCGCGCACATGTCGGATTTTGCAAGGGAGATTGATAAGACAAGCCCAAATGGGGAACGGTGGGTACAATATTTCCAAAATTTAAAACCAGTTGCTAAGCATCATCAGGCAACTCTGGCACACAGCGACCTTCCAGGTTCATGAAGAACTCATTTCCAAAATATGGGATATTGTACTTACTGAATGCGAACCCTTCCTTCTGGAAAAGCCTGATGTATTGATTAGTACCAATCTGCAGCTATTGACTAAGCATGAAATCAGGCTTTTCTCTAGGAACGGTGGTAGTGCTTTCAGGATGGCACCGAATGAAGGGCCACTTTTTAGTAATGCTTTCTCTGTTGCCCTTGCCAAACTTGACTAATTGCTAACCGCGATTGCCAGTTTTCAGCATGACTGTGAGCTACAAGCCATCGAGATATGATAAAGCAGTCCATGAATTAGTGGAAACAGTAATGTCACGGGCATTAGACTTGGGTAAGGAAATGGGCCTCCATCATTCTTTCATATACAGAAATTATGCTGCACAAGGTCAAGATGTGTTCTCAGCGATTTCTCACGAAAGTCTAAAGCGGTTGAAGGATATTCAAAGCCGTTACGATCCGCAGGGGATATTTGGGAAACTGCAGCCGGAGCATTTCAGGTTGTGATATGCTATCGCTAGCCGTTGCTCTGCTTGGCGGCAAAATCCTGCCCTGTTCCGGCAGCGTCATCAGAGCACGGCGCACTTACCACATCTTACCCCACGATGTAGGTGTTCCAGAGACAATTTTCGGGCGCAGGTGGCGCCACCAGTGGAGAGGACAAAGGCCGTGCTGGGTAGGAGCTGCAGACTAACGGAGGGGCTTGAGGCCAATATGGCCTTCTAGCATGGGTTTACACACTCGCCTTGAGCCCCGTCTGATGTCTGATGAGGAGATTGTAGCTCAGGCGCGCCAGGGAGCTCAAACAACTCCATGCCCTCCCCTTTTACATTTCGTTTTCTTCTTCAACTTTTCATATGCGTTGTAGTTCTCCCAGTTTTCTGACAATATACTTCGGCTATTACAGGTTACGGTCAGAGTAAAAAGGCTAGAAGACATAAGTCACATGGCAATAGTAGAAGCTGTACGCCTAACCCAGTCCGTGTAATCACACCAAAAATGGAGAGCGAAATAAGTAAGGCATCACTAGGTCTTCAGAAAAGGCGAAGGGTTGGGTATAAAATTAAGGCAAGATAAAAGTCGTTGGCCCCTTTTACCGTATTTTCGCAGAAGAGTGGTTTTTGCTTTTTGCATTTGCATTTTGCATTTTGCATTTTCATACTGTGCAACTTGGCGCACATGGTCGATTGTAGCAACTTGGTTGTCCCTTTTTGACGTGTACTTTGAAGAGTGCGGTTCCCGTTTAATGCATTTAACTGTCTTAGTCTACTTTAACAATGATACTGTTACATTTTTTTAGTCTGAAAATGCGAAGTGGAGATTTTCCAATCATAAATTTGGCATTTTGTAGCAATAGAAATTCTAGATATTTGGAGCAGCGCTTCTGCTATGAGAGGAGTTGCTGGATCAGACCGGGCAGGTCCGTTGCAGTAGAGCTTAGCTCCCGGTGCCAAAAAATCAAAATTACGGATCATGTCACGTTACTATAAATCAGAACACTAACGTATAAAGACGTGAACATTTGTGAGCAATAAATTAAGAATGATAAGTGCGAAGTGCGAAATGAGAAATGCGAAACTAGAAATGTGAAAGAAGCCGCAAAGCGCAAAACTGCAAGGATTGCTAATGAAGGGCGCCGCTTGGGTGTACTCGTAGGTGATAACCCAAGGTGTGTGTGCGCCGAGGCTTCAACCGTATCACTGTATCCGAAGAGCGCCACGAGCTTATCTGCATCGAGTGCCGCTATGCCGTACGACCGGGGGCATTGTTCAGAAGGTTTTGATAGAATATATTACGTAAAACTCGCCGCACCTCGGATTGGCTCCTTAGGTGTGACAGTAATACAGCATTATAATGTACTATCTACTCCTTCTAGGAGTGAAAAGTTGCCGCCGCGGGCATTAACTGTACCAGGGCGCCTTGTCAGTGGGGCAAATGCGAGCGTAGCTGAGGCCTCACCTACCCTCTGCTTACGAGCAATACAGTGTGTACGGGCTATTTTTGGTGGTATTTTACCCACTGGAGCCATAAAATCTACTGTTAATTGGCCAGCTAAAATAAGCGAAGTCAGGCAGCGGCAAACATTAGGGGACGTACGGAGTACAGAGTGTCGAGGTAGTGCATTCGACGATGTGTGGCTCCAAACGCCCGGGCCGCGCCTACTTTCCGAGCTGGTGCACTTGGCCGGAAGCGTCCTTTCCATTGGTTGTGTCCCGGGTGAGCGATGGGCAACACCCTACCCCAAGGGGATGCACTCAATGAGGTAGCTCCGCTATCCAAAAAATTCGTCAATCACCGGAGTGGGATGGAGAGCTGCACGAAATAAGGCTAGAGAACGTCCCCCCCCCCCCCCGGGCCGATGCACTGTAGGTGGACACGAGTCAAACAAGGTTCGGCAATTGGTTGCGGCTGGTGCGTCAGCGCCCAACAACGCGGCAGCCGGACGGAAACTTACCAGGCTCCAGCACAACTAAGTCGCCGAACCAACGCCAGCACGCATTCTGCTTGGTTGGGCTGTGCCGCCTGAACGGCGCAGTCGGAGCTGTCGTAGCCCAAACGCGCACAACTGCGCAAGAGTAGAAGTAATCGTGTACTTTCCTGCCCAGAGACCGTAGGCCGCTCAGACGGTTCTCGACGCCAAACTGCAAATTGCTTCACCTTGCCGCTGTTTCGCCGCCGCGGACATTGACGCCTCGCAATGGTACGAAAAGGGTACCCCAAAGTCCGAACAGGATGCTTCACCTGCAAGTGAGTTTGCATATGCCAGCCAGAGCCAGCGGCAGCTGCTACCATGTGAAAGATGCCCTTGGGCAAATCGGATAGTCTGACTCTGACCCGGCATCATTGTAGAAAGCGGAGGGTCAAATGCGACGAAGCGCGCCCAGTATGCAGCCGTTGCGCCACGACTGGCAGAAAATGCGACGGCTACGCACTACCAACGCCTCTGGCTTATTCCTGGGACGAGCTTCTTGCACCGCGCCTGCTGCCCGCTGCAGGTACCTCCACGTCATCTGCCGATAGGCGTGCTGTAGCGTACTTCCGCGAGGTCGTGACGAATGACTTGTTTTACTCGCTTGGCGGCGCTGGCTGGATCCGGCATGTAACGGAGTTGGTACAGAGCGAGCCAGCAGTCACGCACGCGGCCCTGGCCATCAGTGCATTATACAAGCAGCTTTGCGAAGCCCCGTTCGGCACGCAGCAACGCCACCGCGAGAACGCCGTGGCGATCGAGCACTACAATACCGCCATCAGGTGCATGCTTACAGCACCAACATCATGCTCCTCAGACTTCACGTTGGTGGTTTGCGCCTTATTCATATGCATCGAGTTTCTCAGGAGTGATACAAGGGCCGCCATCAGCCATTGTCAGCATGGCATCCGTCTCCTTAGCTCGCAGCAAGGGAGATCTAGTGTCACATCAATATTTTATCACTGGAGCCTGTTGCCATTCTTATCTATTCTCTCAGGATCGTCCTGCCCTCAGCTCAAAGACCCAGGCCTTCCAACCAATAAAACATTTGAGAACCACATACAAGCCCAAGAAGCCTTTGACTGGCTAGCTGCGCGCGCATTGCAGCTAGGCCGGAATGGGGATGACCACCGTCTCGCCTTAGGGTCTACTTCATGCCCATCTGAAGTTCTTACTCGCGAACAAAGACAACTTACTGAAGCTCTGCGGGCATGGTCGCGTGCATTCTCGTATCTTCGGCAATCCACGAAGCCGTCCTTGGAGACTAGGGATCGAATGCTTCTTCTTGAAATGCGTTGGCTCGTCTGGAAGGTATATGTCACAACCTGTCTCGAGCAAAACGAAATGATATTCGATGCCTATTTGGACCACTTCAAACGCATCCTCGAAATTTCTACGTATTTACAGGCCAGTAAACGACAAGGTCTAGGAGATGGGTCTATTCTTAGCCTCGAAATGGGCTATTATACATCCCTCTATTTTATTGTTGTTAACTGCAGACACCTGAAAATGCGTCTTGCCGCGCTACAAATGTTAAGGCTTCCGTCGCAGCCTAAGGAGATGCTATTTAATGTAGCCACGTTTTATGCAATTGGCAAACATTTAATCGAGATTGAGCATGATATCGAGCTCACAACTAAAGCATTTAAAGAGCGAATTAATAGTCCTGGACATTCGCTTTTCCCTCCAGATAGGCAGCGAGTTAGGGGAACGAAACTCGCGTCGGATCCCGCGCAACATTTGAACGGCGAAGGCACGCACGCACCAAGACAAAGTATTGAATTCGTTTTGCCCGGCCGAGGCGGGAGGAGCACATATACCCTTACCCGCGATATCCCGTTTGATAGGGCTTTGCTTTAATATTCCCTATATGATTGTTGCTCTTTCACGTCTTTGGCACCGAAGAATACGCGTGCAAGTGGAAGCGCCAGTGCTTAAACGTGCCGGTCCCTTGCTGTGCTAAAGGTGGTTGCATTAGATTCGTCAGTTTATACTATGGATAGGGTGAAAAGGCAAGGAGACTAGACAATTTTAGTTGCCACATTGTCCTACGAATCAAGGCATATTGACCGAGGTGTCGATCACGAGGGCATCGCCTGACAATCGACGTCAAATACGGCCTGGTCTCCGCGTTGGGATGGCCGCCTGACATATATTGCAATGTGTTCGGCCATATGTCGACACTGGAACGGGCGCTTGATGTAAGATGCAGGTTGACGATCTCAGAGCGATTAAATACAAAACACCTACGAACAGAAACCAGCTGAAGTTTGAGCTGCTTTAATAAGATTATGTTTATTATTTTTAAAGAGATGAATTAGACAGTATTTAACCCCGTTTATTTGTTGCTGAAAAGGCATAGTGGGCGGCAAGGTTATCGCCACGTTTTAATTGGGTTGTTGGTAGCAGCTGTTACCCCAGTCCAGATTGTATCCAACACGGGTGAACTCGAGTCTTCTAACTCGTTTGCATCATTAACGCGGCTAAAATCTTCTAGCTGGATCAAGCAACTGGGCTTGCTGCTGACGACTTCAGCTGCGAGCTGCGGTGGCCAGGCCTCTGTCTGCGTCGATGGCGAAAAAAGCGGCGGAGTGACGTAACTCTGCCACCCAAGAACATCTTGAGACCGGCTTAGGAGGCGTTCTAACAAAATTGATCGGTCGCCACGCATGCAGCTTAGTGTATTAATAATGGCGTATAAGGCGTCACGAGGACCTAGCTCTAGGGCGGTCGGCGGCGCATGGACGAACGACGCAATGTCCGCCAGGCCTAGTCCGACTTCGCTGAGTTTATTTTCCTGCTAGCCATTAGCTGGTGCATATATGTATTGAATTGACACTTCTTACGATCGAAATACCGTGGCAGTCTTTGGTTTCAGCACTGGAGTTTGCCAACGTAGCCATAAGCGACCTGCCAGCATCAAATGGAAGTGTAAAGCTTGGCATGTTTGGTGTTTCGTGGCATATATTCGGCGTCTCGCCATAGGCTAGTCGCCATAATGTTACACGAAGCCATTGCTGCGTTATGAGCGTATCGAACTTTTGACTCTCTAGCACCGATCGCTCGGGTTCGACTAGACTAATTCGTTTGTTGATGAACTCGCTTTCGTGTAGTTCGCCAATACTCTCCCCAGTTCTCTGGGCCCAGTCGTAAAGAGAGTTCGGTAGTGATTCGAATAGTTGGATGTGGTTTGAAAAGTCGTTTAAAATAATTGGGCAGTCTGGGTCTACCCATTGTGGCTTCGGGACTGTTCCGCGGAGCAGTATTGGTCGTCGTCTCTTCAAAGCGTATGATCTGAAAGGACAGTTAGTCAAGCTGAGGGCTAGCCGTATGGTATATAGCTACCTTTCAGTAACAAATAGCAACCAGAATATACGTCGCCTCATGTTAACTTCTTGCACTGGCATATCCGGCGGGTGGTCGTCGCGGTCTATTCCCAGCAATATGGCCACTGATATACTTTGATTCAAGTAGAACCAAGCTTGGTCGTGTTTATCGAGATTCTCGTAGGCGACAAATAGGAGAAAAGAGGTAATGATGGCTGCGCGGCTGATATTGTGGGCAAGACTTTTGCGTTGATGTGTGAGCTCAGCCGCCAAGAGGAACTGCAACCCTGTTGGGCTGGCATCACCAGAGGCATCCAGCGACGGCAATAGGGTTGCTGACTGCTTGCCACCGTCGAGATTCAGCTGAAGCCTTGTTGCGGCCGAAAGTGATAATAAGAGAGCCAATCGTGTGGTTGGCAATGCCTTGATATTCGCGGCGTCGTCAAGCAGACACTCTCCGCTCATTGCGGGCATTATGGGAAGCATTTGCGCCAAGAAGATGTGGATGTGTCTCGTAATGAGAGCCGATAAATCTTCCTCGTTGACCTTCAATAGTGCCGAAACATGCTTCAGACTACTTTGTGAGCTGCCTGCTTGGTCGAAGCCAAAAGTCTCATTAGGCTCGCTCGTCAAGGTCCGCGCACTGGAGCAGCGTGGTTGCGTTGCCAGATGACAGGCCTCTCCTGCTCCTGGCGGCCTCTCACTGCACTCATGATCACGGTCTCCACGTGAACCGTCTGCAGCATTCTCTCGAAGCTTGATTATATTTAATCTGCGGCCAAAGCCAACTTTTGGCCCCCGCCTACCTGCCGTACGGAGATACTGACATCGTATGTTGTGTTTCACGCAGGTGCTGCAAAGCACTTTGCGGTCACACTTTGTCTTTCGCAGGCGACAATTGTCGCAGGCTTGCTGCATCGTAAGAGATGGGGACGCCATACGGGACATACATACAACAGGATGATTAACAATAAAAAGTCGCTTGCATTGTGGAAATCGAGGTGTCAAGGTCTGACACTTTTAAATTGTGTTGACGGTAGTTGAATCTGTGGAGTACGGGGTTGAGTGTGATCCGCCGAGTCAGTCGCCATGATCAGCCCCAGCCACGGCAAGCCACCTCTAGCCGGCTGCGGCAGCTCACCTGTGACCTGCGAGGGATTAAGAGTCCCCAAATTTGGTGGCGCTCAGGTGTATGCAATAGCTGCTTAAGCGAATTACGTACAATGATGTCAAAATACAGGTGACAAAAGGACCCTTTTTCTCGGCAATTGGTGCGGATCGGCGAAGAAGCCGGTGAAGAACTTGGTGAACTCGCTAGCAAACAGGTGGCTGTCCCGGGTCTACGGCACTGTAACGTGCCCATGGCCACAGCCGCGCCAGTGGCACTAACAGCGCTAGATCGCTAGGTGCATTTTGATGGTTACATGTTTGCCGTCCCATCCCAACACATGCAGTCTTACTACCACGAGTTGTGTGTTCACTAAACCACTGTGTATTGCCGTGATCAACTATGGACAGTTTCATGGAATCCGTCGTGGCTTTAACATAGTACTGCTACTTTCTGCATTTATCCTTGGTTACCAAAATAGCGGCAGTGTCATGGGCCTCGACTTCCGTAGAGTACTCCTCCAAGTTTCCGAGGTCTTCGCCGGTCCAAACATTGGTAACGCGGTATCTTTTACCGCTGGCGAGGCTGGGTATCTCACTCCACTTTGCAGTCTTTTGACCTTGGTATCAAGTGTGTTAAGCATGAGGACCAGTGTACCAGCCTTGGATTCTCCAGACCAGTACTCTGCCGGGTGCGTCTGGTTGAAAGTCCAGTCTGGGTTGATCCCCCACTTGTAAGGCGTAGCCGGCTTTCCATAAGTGTCATCCTGGTTGAACGCAAGCAGTCTCTTGTTTTTGAGTATATCGATATTTTCCTGGTCTAGCTTTTCCAGGTCGGCGCCGATAAGTAGCGGGGACTTCATTGCCGCCCAGAGTGCAAAATGAGAGCGTCCCTCAGCGTGAGTCAGGTTATTGCCAACTTCGAGCATGTCGGCATCGTTCCGGCCCCAGAAATCAATGGTATTCATCTGGAACGAGTTGAGGTTGAGGATATTCATAACCGATGCCCAATTGGCAGAGATGTCGCCGCTCATGCGCCAGCTGATGCCGGTGTCATTGCCCCAAGAAAACACATCGGCTCTGCCCCAGATGCACACTGCAAATAGAATCGCACGTTCCTGCTTAGCTAGAGCATCTCGCATGCGGTTGTACCGCTCTGCAGATTTGGACTTGCTCCAGTCGTATCCTTCTGGGGCGAGTCGAGGTGTTGTTTCCCTGGTGCAAGTGCCGTTGTTGTCGGCAGCGGTGTTCGGGGAGCATGCATCATATTCGTCCTGCCAATCTTCAGGCACTCCGCAATTATCGCTATTCGGAAAATTAGGTCAGCATTTCCATTTCTTTTACCATGACGATTGGAACTGGAGGCATAACTTGCTATTTAAGGTCTCGTAGAAAGTCAGCATTGTTTTCATTTGCTCTTCATAGAAGCTTACTTACAATCAATACCCCATTTGGCCCAATCGGCTGCGTCGGTTTCTTCATGGCCGAGACTGGCGGGGTACTTCGCACAGGTTAGATCGCCAGCCGCTAGTGGACGTATTAGTTGGCATTCGCATTTGGATCAATACAGCCAGTCCTTACAGCTGTAGATGCCAATTTTCAAGTCCATATCGTGTATCTTTTTGGCGAGGCCATCAATGCCATCGGGGAATCGGGTCTTGTTGACAGCAATGTGTCCGTCAACGCGACCATCTTTCATGGACCAGCAGTCATCAACTGAACGCGGGTTAGACCAGTGCGACGTGGTCAGCGTTGAAGAAAAGTTAATCAGAGGGTCACCACATACTATTGACGTAGTTGTAACCGACATCTTTTAAGCCAGTTTCGACCAACTTCGTTGCGGCAGAAAGAAACTTGCTTTCATCAATATCACACGCAAAGGTGTTCCACGAATTCCATCCCAGCGTCGGTAGTTTTCCCTTCCATTGTGTGAGCAACACTGAAAAGAGCAATGGCCGAGAAAAGCGTGACTTACAGTGTGGCCGTCGGGCATGACGTACGCCTGCGTCCCAGCGAGGGATGAGACTGCAAGTAACGTAACTTTAGTCCAGCCCATTTTTATTGATGTCTTCTAATATCTCGGTTGCGTTTGACTTTGTAAATAATCTGTAAAATATTGTCTTTTATCTCTTTCAGAGAGACCAGAGACTGAGATGACCTTGTCATCTTATATTCGAAACTCGGATAATAGAAACGCGATCTGTTCCCGCCTTGGCTCTGATCTGACAAGCATCGTATCGACTGGGCAATTATTCGGCTGCTGCTCTGATGCTCTGGGTAGTGGTGTGCTCCGTTGGCAGGATACGGGCCTTTGACTGCATGGACCGTGATGCGTCAGAAGGTGGCGTTCCGGTAAATTATTCGGGCGATGCTATTGGCTCTGAGTGACTGGGGAACTTCCCTCCTACCTATAAAGGAAGGACGTGGTTTGATTCATCTGGAGTAATCCTTGGTGGAGATCTGCCAACCACGCCAGTCAAAACCGTCAAAGCCGACCAATCGGCGCAAAACAATCGGCGCAAAACAATCGGCGCAAAACAATCGGCGCAAAACAATCGGCACAACACAATCGGCGCGGAACTTTTGTGGCGCATCATATAATCTAGGTTACATATTTTGATGCGAACTAAGTAACGATTGAATAGCGTCTCATTTTGCCACTTTTATGGCATGGCTATCAGCTATATGACGTGGTCCTGTGCTTTTGCCAAGAGAATCAGACCATATTTATTAGTCGCCGATCGGATACACCATGCTCCGCCTAGCAAGTACTGACAACGGATACGCGGATTGATGCTGTCCCTATGGTCTATGTGATTTTCGTTTTTCGCTCTTTCGGGGGATCTTTTGTGTTGCATCATGTTAGCGGCTAGCTTCATATAAGTTAACTTATGCAGTGTAATAGAGCCAGTTGGATCGACAGACTATATGCCGGCGTGCAGCCGCAATGGTATCGCATTAGATGATCACAATATCTACCGGTTCCTGTTCGACGTCATCCTCCAGTGCTGACGTTCCGGTTCCATAACGCGTTTTCAGTATACCTACTCTTGTGTAGCAATCGGGCTTGAGGGATGCCGGAGCAAGCACAAGCCATATCGCTTCATCTTGAGTATTGCGGTACACGGTCCTTCGCAATGCTATTTTGGCACATGACATCACTGTGTAAACAGCACCTTCTACATCGTCGAGTATTAGTTCCACCTTGTAGTCAGAGTGCCGCCCAGTGACGCTCGTAGAACCTGCATGCCAAACGTTTTGGGCTCCTTCGAGATTTATGAAGTCAGAGATGGGTTTCATGGTTGCCATTATTCGGACCTCTCCACCCATGACTTGTCCAAATGGGTCTTCTTCGCGCAAATGATTGCAACTAGCGGAAACGACAAGAGCCGCTTCATCAGTCGCCATACAGTCATCATACTTTACTTGAACGCCTGGGCGCATCCATGACCACGAAGGCAGGCCGGGGCTCATTTGTGTTGCATGATGACTGCCTTCTCTCTCCCATAAAAGATCGCTAAGTAAACCATCTCTCCACAAGCCAGCGAGATAGTCCCCTCTAAAATACGTCGAAAATCTCTTGGCGGCCCCTGATATGGCTGGTAGTTTATCGCGGTCCATCGTCAAGTGCAAGCGAGAGTATTCGTGAACCAGGCGCCGCCACCTTTCCTTGACTTCCTGTTTCGACAAACGCTCGAGAATCGCCTTGTGCAGTAAGTCCTTGTCGAAGGGAACATGGCCCGGTGACCATAGAGATCGGATACAACCACATTCGCAAGTCAATCGTTCCATGCATTCCCAGACTAGCTCCTGATCTGTAAAATGGATGACCCGGGGGGACAAAAGTCTTTCTTGCAGCACCCAGGCACGGTTCAGGAGAGGCAGTGGAGCAGGTCCGTGTCCGTGGTCCAAGGTTTTGCGAATAAAAATGTCTTTACAGTCAAATTTTCGCAGAGACATAGAGCAATGGCGTCCAGGAGTGCTGATGAACATGGAGTCAGAATCCTGCTTTGCTAAGGATGCAGCGATAGTGAGCGCGCTGTGGGCATAGATTTCTGCCATTGTGGCCGATTCCTTCTGCCAGTCTTCTTCAAGGTCTTGGATAATGCAAAGTGAGTCGATCCAGATAAAGGGAATGCCAAGTTTGAAGGCGGTGGTAATCGCTTGCTGATATACCTGAGGGAGTGATTCCCACTCAATAAAGCTTTGATGTTGAGAGATATTGGCTGATGTGGTGCAAAATGTCCGTGTGCTACCCCAACAGTGGCTCAAGCATGCATAAGCGCCTTTCTCACCCTTTTTTGGGCAGTGCAGGTATACAGATTCGAGCTTCCGTATGTCTAATATCCGAGTAGGGAGCGTGGAGTCTTCACGCGAGCAGCATGAATGGTTGCGCTCGCAGGCCTGCATCCAACCTTTTATTAAAGCTTCTGCCATAGAAGATCCGGTATGGCCGGAAACGTTTGTCGGCTTTTCTGTATTCGCGATCTGACGCCAAGGCGTTTTGTCCCCTACACGAAGCAGCCGAGTCGGCATTAGGAAAAGCGAAGGAAGAGGGACATTTAGTAGGGAGTCACCTACCGTCTTTTGAAAACATGTCAATACCGTACAGAAAGGTGCTACTCGTAAACACACCGACGACTATTCGAAGGCCCTGAATGCGGCTGACGTCCCATCCAACTTTGACATCTGGCGTTTCTCCTCGTCCACCACCCTGAATGGCGATCACAGCCTCGCCAACTAGAGAGCACGTTTGGCACCCATCAGTGGCCCGCCTCATAATAGCTTCCAGTCTGTGTCCGTATTCTAGAGGTATGGACGTCTCAAGATTTCCTTTTTTTTATTATTATTATTATTATTTAACGTCTACAAGGATTAGCTCTAGGGTAAGCAAAATAAGACATGCTGAGTGCTATCTACAGATAGTTATATCATCGCCTTAGTAAGCATGACGGGGCGCGCTCGGTGGCGCGCCCACGTTGAACCAGGGGCTCCCAAAACAACTTCGCGACCTAATTTCTCCTCCAGCAGCAGCAGTTTCGCGCCAATTAGCAAGAA
>PXYN01000380.1:0-19734 GCA_003056585.1 Lecanicillium sp. MT-2017a
ATAAATTTTTTAATCTTAGCCTTTAATAGTCTATAATTATAAGAATATTATATAAATATACTATAATTATAATAAGAATATATAAAACTCTAATATTTAAAATTAGATTTTTTAAATATTCTACTATTTATATTAAATTTCTTATAGATTTTTTACTCTTTTAACTAATAAGAAATCTAGAATAATATAATAAATTAGTAATAAGCTTATATAAGCTAGAAATATAAGTATATAAAGAAAGAATTTCTTCTATAGAAAGATTCTTAATCTTAATCTTTATATCTAACTAAAAAATAATTAATATAATTTATTCTTTAAAAATTCTTTTTTATTCTACTAGCGCTAAACCTTTTATATTTAATAAAGGTAAGTATAATATTTATAGTAGATAAGTATCTAGCTAGCAGTTACTAGAATCTATTAATATTATTGCCTAGGCACCCTATATAGCCTTTTAAGGTATTAATAGGCTTAAATTAGGATATACAAAAACCTTGCACTTTAATAGCCAATATATATCTTAAGGCGCTACTACTATAATAATACCCTTTTATAAGTATATATTTAAAAGGTTAAAAATATAGGCAATTATCCTATAAAGTGGTAATTAGCTAAATTAACCTTACATATATATATATATATAGTGGCTATATTATATATTAGTATTAGATAGGTGGTACTTTGCTAGGCACTCTGCCTTATAAGGCAGTATAGTAAAACTATAAGATTATTAGGCTATAGCAATTAAGTTATATACCTAGGCTAATAATAACTTAATATAATATAGCTATAGAATATAAAATATTAAACTATCTATATCTACCTAGCACCTACCTTAAGAAGGCATCTATACTTTATTATTATTAGTAGATAGATACTAATAGTTAGGTAATACCTACCTCTATATAGTTACTCCTTAGCTATCTAGTAGCTAATTAGCCCCTTAAATTAAATAACTACTATAGCTAAATAGCTATTAAGATATATAGGCTTTATAATATTTGCTTAATCGAGGCTAATAATAGAAGAGTTCTAGTAGCTTTAGTAGTTGTAGCTGCCTATTATATTAATACCTTGCCTACCTTAACCTGTCCTATTTAAGTCAGATCTCCTTCTATACGACCAGGTAGAGCTTAGATTCGCATTTCTGGCTACCAGCAGGTACCGATGGCCATTTTCTCTGACAGCTCTCCCGGACAGAATGCAGCAGAGAAGGGTCGTCACCGGTGAATGCCTCCGGATCGGGGTGCTCTGGTGTGCGGTGGGAGAGGCCTCCCGATTGGATAATCTTTAGGTATGCTTCATTTTCTGCCATTAGTCGGGTGATCATGGCGTCTCCATCGCTCTTTGTAATAAGTGTATTTTCTAGGTGGGTTTGCAGGTTTTCCAGTTCCGTGCTTATTGTCATGGTTGAGTCGCGTAGAGATTCGATGACTCCTTGCATACTATAGGCGGCATTGCATATGAGGAGTACTTCTTTCATGAGTCCGGTCGGGTTTCCTGCGAATGTTGTTTGGAAGGATTTCTTCGGTGTTACTCGCGCTTAGGAGTGGGCACGGGGGCACACGATCGACGGAGGTGGTGGTTGAGCCAGTCATTGTGTGAATCGTTAGAGGTGGGTAAGGTTGAAGGTTTCGCTTGTCTCTCGTTGGTTTATTTTCGTTGATTCCGTTTCTCGTTTCGATTGATTTAGTTGCGTTGATTTGTGTTAGCGTTGATTGGATTAAGGTGTCGGGATGAGGTAGCGCAGTTGGAAAAAGGGGTGGGCGGCATTCACGTCGCGGACGGTGATATGCCGTACTTTGGGGCAGGTGAACAATATGTGACGGTACAAGGGCACGAGCAAGGTCGAGTGCAACTTGGATGAAGTGATTGTTCACAAGGAGAAAAGAAGAGAGATTCGTAAGGGATACTCTCACTGAAGCTAATTTACACGAGTTCAAAGTGAGACATTCATCAACCTTACTATCACATGATTCCCCCACACCGCCCTCTCATCCTGCAAGACCATATTTCACAACCCGCTATCGTTTGCCTGGAGCGAGCAGCCATCACGCAAAATACCCGGTACCATGGATGGTCTGAGTGTTGCGGCAAGCGTCATTGCGGTTGTCAACGTATCGGTGAAAGTAATCACTTCATGTTCACTGTATTATGATGCTATCGCCAATGCCCGAGACGACGTATCGCGCCTTGAAACGCAGGTGAAGGGTCTCAGAACGACGCTTAGCCACGCAATGACACTTATCGAAGCACCGCAGGGTGAATCACTTTCTACGTCACGCGACTTAAAAAACAACTCACAGGATGTCTGTCCACACTACAAAGGCTGCACGATAAGCTCGAACGGGGCAATCCTCTTAAGACGAAGCACCGGCTCTGGCTCCGTACTTTAAAGTGGCCATTTAGCCATGCAGAAATCGAGGCTATGATCTCCACCCTCGAGCGATACCATCAGAGGATCATCGATGGTCTGCAAATTGACCAAATGTAAGTTTAACTCTTACGTGGTCTAGTTAGACGATAGACTTAATCAGCGTAGCACCCTACTTCTTCAAGTTAAGGACAAAGTCGAGAGATTCCCTAGTATAATGAGCGAAGACGCATCTATCGCCTTGAAGCCTCATTTTATCGTACCGTTCTCTCGGGATTCAGATTTTATCGCACGGCCGATTATTCAAAACTGGATTCACGATCAGCTTCTGGGCAGTGCTAATCGAATAGCACTCATTGGCATGGGAGGCTTTGGGTATGATGGCGTAACTCGAGCTACTATAGTATTTTTATTGCTAACGTTGGAGAAGGAAGTCGCAAATTGCTATCGAAGTTGCACACGAAATTCATCGCTTGAGCCCCGAGAGGAGTGTTTTCTGGGTTCATGGGAGCACACGAGCGACATTCAAAGAATCCTACCAGTCTCTTGCCGACAAACTTGCCCTACCTCGTCGCCACGATCCAAAAATCAACATTTTAACGCTCGTTCGCGACTGGCTACAGAGAGATGATGTAGCCCCATGGTTGATTATTCTCGATAATGCCGATGACTTTGACGTGTTCTTTGGGCAGATTGAGGAGTCCCTAATAGCGTCTTATCTCCCGAAGACAGGCAATGGCAAAGTTTTGGTGACATCGCGGAATCTGAATGTCGCCGAGAAGTTGACAGGCAGTCACAAGGCAATTGCACAAATCCGCACGATGAGTAGTGCTGAGGCTATACTACTTTTACAAAAGAAGCTCAGCTCTAGCGTCGACAAAGGCGCCGCTGCTACACTCGTTCGTTGCTTAAATTTTATCCCGCTCGCTGTTCATCAGGCCGCTGCATATATCAACCGCCGTCGTCTCTCGATTAATACATATATAGAACGTTTCCTGGATAGCGATAGGCAAAAGCTAAGTTTATTAAGGCATGACGGCGGTGACATCCGAAGGGATGATAGTGTTTCAAATTCTGTCGCTATTACATGGCAAGTGACTTTTAACCAAATCTGTCACGAGAGCCCAGGCGCCGCAAATTTGCTCTCACTGTTAAGTTGCTTTCAGTCACAAAATATCCCTCAGTGTATGCTCTCTGGGTATAACGAGGCTCCACAGAGCAGTGCATTAAGGGGGGCCGGCAGCGAGACTTTAGAGGATGATATTGATGTTCTGCTCGCGTACTCGCTCATCAATACAACTGCGAAGCCAAAAGTTTACAGGATGCACGCTCTGGTCCAACTATGTACACGAGCTTGGCTTTCAGAGCTAGGCCACATGGCTCGCTGGGAGCAGGTTTTCTTACAGTTAGCCTCAAGACATTTCCCAAGCGGGGAATTCAAGACATGGCGTGAATGTCAGATATTGCTACCCCATATCGACAGGATTTTACAAGGACAGCCCGAGAATGAAGCAGATTCTCTTGGTTGGGCTTTGCTATCAACCAATGTTTCCCGGTATTTGATTGGGAAGGGTGACTATAACAAAGCAGTGTTTCTTGCCCAGAAATCAGTTGAGGTTAGAAAGAAGCTACTACAGCTAGACCATCCCGACACACTGACGAGCATGCGCAACTTAGCGGCAACATACGCCTACCAGGGTCGGTGGGAAGAGGCGGAGACGATGTTTATACAGGCGGTTGAGAAAAGCAAGGCAAAACTTGGGGCAGACCATCTCGACACGCTAAAGAGCATGGGTAGCCTAGCGGCAATATACAGCTTCCAGGGCCGGCGGCAGGAGGCTGAGCCGCTTTTTATGCAGGTGATGGAGACAAGCAAGACAAAACTTGGGGCGAACCATCCCTATACACTAAGGAGCATGGGCAACGTGGCAGCGTTATTTCAGGCCAAAGGGCCTTGGGAGGAGGCGGAGGCAATTTTTATACAGGCGATAGAGGCAAGCAAGACTACGCTTGGGTGGGACCATCCCGACACGCTGACGACCATGGGCAACCTAGCGGCAACATACAGGGACCAGGGCCAGTGGAAAGAGGCAGAGAAACTATTTATACAGGTGATAGAGGCAAGCAAGGCTACGCTTGGGGCGGACCATCCCGACACACTGAGGAGCATGCATAATCTGGCATACACCTTTAAAGGCTTTGGACGTCTTGATGCGGCGCTTGATTTAATGGACAGCTGTATTTCTCATCGCCAGCGTGTTCTTGGCCTGGAACACCCGGATACTAAGTCTTCAACGAGGGTAATGGAGTTATGGAAGCGAGACATTCAACAGCGGTATCATTAGACGAGGCATGATCCAGCATGAAGTACCCAATCGAATCTCCATCGATGTCATATTCTTTTAAAAATTCGATAATGATTGATCCAACATTCTCGCCAGTGTGTTCGCCGTAGACACGTCGCAGGCCTAAAACGATAGATCTTCGTTTGCCAGTGGCATCAATCCACATGGCGACGACGCCTAGGATGGCGTACGGATTTGGCGAAGTCCAGAGATCAAATGATATTGAGATTCTACTCCGTGAATGGCGGAGATCGTCCCTGAGCTGCTGCTTCTTCGATATGAACGCATCCAGTACCCAGCTTCGAATTGTTCTCGCGGCCTTCGGGAGATGATTCAACAATGCTGGATTCAAAAAGAAGAGTAGTTCACGAAAATAGGGATTCTCTGATTGGAAAAAGGCAATATGGCAGTATACAATCCAACGGATAAGGAGCTCTTTGAACTTCTCAGCCGAGTCCTTCCAGAAGCAGGTACTGGATGCAGCCGCAACTCTCTGTTGATCGAGTGCAGACTTCTGTTTTGAACTATTCGTTCTGATACCCGTCGGGAATCAATCTGGTGCTTCTGCTCAAGATGATGTCTGGCCTTAGACGTACTATTGATAACGAATAATTCCTGCTTGAACTTTCCAGCCGTACACTCATGGCAGTAATACACCTTTTTCTTGTCGCTATCTCGAACGTACTGGACGCCGTATTTCCAGATGTGTGATGAACCAAGACGGCATCCCTTGTTTGCCATTGCAGCTCGTCTTACGTAACCTGCCGGTTCTAGCCGTATTGGTACAAAATTAAACCACCCGCCGCCACCAGCATCCCTACCCTGATCTATTTATAGCAGACCATTAAGGACCGTTAAGACCGGTTAGACCATGGTCTGGAGAAATGGCCAGTCCAGACCAAGACCAAGACAGCCCAGACCATTCCGATCACTGTTTTGCGGGGATGCTGTAGCCTGTGATGCCTCTTCAGCGCCGTGCGTCTTCTTGCCGGGACACCTTCTCAGCCTTGTATACGGCTATACCGACAGCAACCGTCGGCCGGGCACTCGTTTTCCAGCTGGTGGTGCAGCGTACGCGGCGGCAAGAGCAGACCGGCAACCTAGAGGCTAGAGCCATTCGTGGATGCTGGTGAGCCGCTGCAGGTCGAGCTCCTTCGCAACACAGGCCGTGACATGCTGCCCGGCAGTGGCTAAGTCGCCGGACTCTTTGCGGAACGCCGCGGGCAACAGTGACAAGAGCTGGTTGCGATCGTATTGGGTCGCGTCGGTGTGGTACTCGTTCTTCTGCTCGAGGAGCCGAATGGAGAATGGAGGCGCCTGGCAGCAGATGCGTCAGCTCAAAGGAGAGACCTGTCGGGGAGCACTATGGGCGAATACTGAGCCCGTCATCGTTCCCATTTCGCCTCCATGTTGCGGGTTAGCCAGCGTTGTTGAGGGAAGAGTTGCCGCGTACCTACGATGGTATCGACATAACGATCACGAAGATCCATCAATCTCGGACAGCACCGTTGGCGACGACGTCCGAGACATATTGATAGGAAGGTGAGTCCGTACAAAGCAGCCCAGAGCTGGTGATTGTAGAAATGATCGGCACGACACTGTGACGCCGAAGTGCACACACAAGGACTCATTGGACGCCAAAGCCGCTGGAACTGCATCAAACTGCATGGGGCCAAGCACGACAAACCACAGCGCCAAAGGACTTGTTGCCGCTGCTCTCGTTCTAATGGGCGAACACCAGCCTGCGAGTCTACCGCGACAAGGGAGTGCTTGAGCAGGGCGGCAGGGAAGGGTACGGACCGTGTTGTGGTGCAGGATCATTCGGTTCCTTGTTGCCGTGCTCATGAGGCTTAGGCGCCGTGGCGCGCAGGAAATGTTTTATTGGGCACCAGGGGACCCACCACGCAGTGTGCCATGTAGTGACACACATTGATGCTGCATCGCTTGTTCTGCAATGGGAGTTTGCGTGGCAAACGGAGAGGCACGCATGGGCTGCCTTGCATCCGCGCTGAGGTTAAAATCTGTTGCATCCCCCCTGAGTTATTGCATTCTTGGCCAGCTTTTTCCTATGCCTAACCTTGCGCAGATAGTCACTCTCTTGGGCTTTTACTGTCTTTCCTAGCGTTTATAGTAGTGCATTTTCAAGGTCACCCTTAAGATAACACTATTGTAGCAATAGATAATTTGCTAGTAGAGCATCATCAGCTCAGCTATTATCGGCTTACTAGCGCTAGCTAGGTCATCCTATTGCTACTTTATAAAGATTTATTAACCTAACAATAACCTATACTCTAATATATTAGAAGTTCTCTTTAGTAGAGATAATACTAAATTTAAGTTTATTAATACTATTTATTTAAACTATATACCTAGCTAACTCTAATATAGGATTATCACTATCTATAGCCTTAATATTGACCTAAGTTATATATAGACTAAGGCTATAAAAGCTAAATAGAAGGCTATTAAATATTAACTAGCACTAGTTCTAAAGAGATTCTACCTACTTTAGGATCTACTTAAGCCTACCTTTTCTAAAGCTAAAATCTTAAGTTTTACCTATAGTTTAAATTAGCTTATTAATATACTAATTAAGATAATTAAGGAAATTAGTAAATAACTATTAGAGGAGATAAAAGATAAGTAATTACTTTGTATAATAATTATAATACCCTTTACCTAATATAGCTAATATTTTTACTAATATCTTTTTATTATCTTTATTAGATATAGCCTAGATAGTATTATTATAAAATAGGTAGAATAGTTTACTTAGAATAGTTACTTTTTTATCTTTTAATATCTCTAAGGCTCTATATAAAAATATTTTTTAAAAGATAGTTAATAATACTTAAATCTTATTTTTCTTAGAGTCTTTTAATAGAGCTTATTAATATCTATTACTAGCACTATCTTAGCCTCTATAATTAATTTCCTAAGATTATATAAAATATTACTCCTATATCTATAATATTATAAGATATAGCTTAACAATCTTATAGATATATTCTAGATTTATATTACTATAAATAAATATAGATAGCAAAAGGCCACAATTATATCCTTTTATAAAATAAAGCCTATATATTTTAGGTAGCTATCTGTTAGCTTGGTATATATATATGGTTGTCTATTAGTAGAGGCTAATTATTTATAGGTTGTTTTATAGGATTCTGCTATAGTATACACAGACGAAGATCATGCTATCGATACCAACTATTCTGGGCTCAACAAGTGCGCCGGACCGAGCGATGAGCTGTATGCGGAGCTTATCCGGGCAGTATGCCGCCTGAGGACCCTATCACCACTTGAGCAAGCCGATAAACTAATATGCGATGAACACTACATGGCGGACAGGCTTAAGATTGAACGACTCTTGGGCAGGCTCTTGCGAATAGATCACTGCTACATCAACCTAGCCATTGTGGAACAGACTGGACAGGACGGTGGCCATTCAACGGAAGGAAACACCGCACCGTCCCAGTTTTCTCTACTGTATCGACAGAGGGTTGAGTCGCCTGACAAAACGATCCAGGTTGAGCTGCCGACACTCTTCAGCCAACGCAAAGGACGCAGCGGTGGCAGGATCAAACCAAGACGAATCTTGATCCGAGGACGTGCGGGGTTGGCAAGACTACGCTGTGCAAAAAGATTGTCCATGAGTTTAAAGAACGCAGATGGAGTGAATGGAGCGAGCTGTTCGAACGTGTGCTTTGGGTCCCATTGCGGAATCTGAAGTTGCCAGAGAGACGACATATACCTGGGTACAACTTTCAGCATCTCTTCAGTCATGAGTACTTCTCTCTGCCGAGCAGCAGGCCGGACCTCGCTAAAGCGCTGTCCGACGCCTTGGAGACGGAGAATGGCAAGACTCTATTTCTCCTTGACGGACTGGACGAAGTATCCCAGGACCTGACTGGCGGCGATAGTAGCATACCTAGGTTCCTCACGAAGCTTTTAGAACAGCCCAATGTGATCATCACGTCCCGACCCAACGCCAACCATCCAGCTCTCCAAAATCTCGACCTCGAATTAGAAAAGATCGGATTCTATCCAGATCAAGTGAAGGTGTATATCGAGGCCGACCCGAAATGAAGACTAGGGCCAACGACGTGCAGTCCTTCCTTCAAAAACATTGGCTCATTCAGGGTCTTGTGCGTATCCCAATTCAGCTGGATGCGCTCTGCTACACCTGGGAAGACCTAAATCCGGGAGACATGCCAAACTCCATGACTGGCATATACAGAGCTATCGTACAAAAGTTGTGGAGGAAGGATGTCTTACGACTAGAGAAAAAGATCGGAGGCCCTGTCAGATCGGCCCGTCCGCACGAAATCAATCGCAGTGTCGAGGCCGAGATAGCTCTCCTCGAATGCCTTGCATTTAATGGCCTGCACAGCGACATAATAGACTTCACACAAGAGCATCGAGACGAGGTGGTCGAGAGTTTCCCACACAAGTTGGACTTGCTGCTCGACGAGACACTTGGAAGACTCTCTTTCATGCGGACGTCGGACACCTCATCAAAGATCGAGGACCGAAACTACCATTTTCTACACCTGACCTTTCAGGAGTACTTTGCCGCGCGCTATTTCGTACAACAGTGGAAGGATAAGAAGCGACTCAAATATGTCTTCAAGGGGGAAAAGAATACCCAGTCCTATCCACCGACTGCCATTACAGATTTTCTTCGAAGATATAAGTATTCAGCACATTACGACGTCTTTTGGCGGTTTGTTGCTGGCCCGCTCGCAGCCGAAGGGGAGAAAGAGGTAGTCGACTTCTTTGACGCAATCGAGGAGGAACCGCTCGATCTTTTGGGTCCTACACACCAACGCCTCGTCATGCATTGCTTGAGCGAAGTGACGTGGCTGCCGATTCGATCAAGCCTAGAAGCTATACTAGCACAATGGCTGCTCTTCGAATGTGACTTGACAGGAACCTCACACTTCGCAAGGGAATCGGAATTTCCAGACTCAGCCCTGCATAGTGCTCTGGAACGTGCTTCTGGCCGCGGAAGAGGGAGAATTCTAGAAGCACTGGGCCATCCTGGTAGACACTTATCAGAGTCGACAGTGGAGTGCTGACGGCGCTGCTCGAGGATAAGGATAGGGCCATCCGCTTCCACACCGCTAAGGCCTTAAGGCATCAATCAAAGCTATTAGACAAGATACTCAAGGGTACTAGCTTATTACTAAAGTCCAAAAGACAGACAGAGACCACTAACTCTACAATTCACAATCCTAAATTATATTATATCTGTTAAGGGTTTAGCGCCAGTGGAATAAAAAAGGATTTTTTGAAGAATAAATTGTATTAATTATTTTCAGTTAGATGTAAAGAAGAAGATTAAAAATCTTTTAATAGAAGAAATTCTCTCTTTATATACTTATATTTCCAGCTTATATAAGCTTATTACTAATTTATTATATTATTCTAGATTTCTTATTAGTTAGAAGAATAAGAAACCTATAATAAATTTAATATAAATAGTAGAATATTTAGAAAACCTAATCAATAATATTAGATTTTTATATATTCTTAATATAATTATAGTATATTTATATAATATTCTTATATTCCCCTATAAGGAATATAAGAGTATTTCCTTAATATAAATATTATATAAATATTATTTTTAATTATTAGTAATAGCTAAGCTTAATTTAGCTAGAAAATTATAGAATTTTATTTTTCCTAATAGCTTTATATATATATTAGCAATATTATTATTAGACTTTATATAGAATATAGAGAGTCTTTTTTGTTTTATATATTCCTATATATAATGATATGCAATTTCAATATGCTTAGAACGCTTATAAAATTTAGGATTATTAGCTAATTTAATAGCAGCCTTATTATCAGTTAAAATAGGGGGTATATTATAATATATTATTATTTCTAAATTCCTTATAATATATTTAAATATAGTATTTAGGAATATAGATTCTTTAGAGGCTTCTTATAAGGCTATATATTTAGCCTTATAAGTACTAAGACTTATAGTCTTTTGTTTAATAGAATTCCAACTTATAAGGTTATTATATATATAAAAATAATATCCTAATATAGATTTTCTATTATTAAGATCAGAAGCCTAAGAAGTATCTAAATAACCTCTTATATAATTATAATCTATAGGTATATTGCAATTATAAGTTAAAATAATATTAGGAAATTTATTTAAATATTTCTATATATTATTTAAAGTATTAAAATAGTCTTTATTAGGTTTAGAAGCAAACCTAGAGTAATATATAATAGCAAATGCTATATTAGGCCTTGTTTTTAAGGCTATATATAATAGAGATCTAATTTCTTTTTGATATTATAGTATATCTTCTTTATTAGCCTCTATAGTAGACTTTTTTAGCTTTAGTCCTTTTAATATAGAGGTATTAGAAGTTCCTATATTTTCTTTATTATATTTATATATTTTATTTATAATATATTTATATTAAGATAAATAAATATATTTATTATCTCTATCTATAGTAATATTTATATCTAAATAATCTTTAATTTCCTCTAAAAATTGTATTTTAAGATTATTAGATATTTTTTATACTATAATATTTATATTATTTATTATAGGGCTTATTATTATTATATTATTAATATATATAATAATAGCTATTTTTAAGATATTATTTAGAAATATCCCTTTATTAATAGGAATAGTAATAAACCCTAGTTTATTTAAAATATTAGATAAAAAATTATACTAAAGTCTAAGGCTTTATTTTAAATTATATAAAGCTTTATTAAGCTTTAATATTAGTTTATTATTTTCTAATAATTTATATAATTTATCTTTAGTATATTTATACTTCTTTTATAAATTATTTATTTCTTTAGATAGGATATATTTATTAAATCTTGTTAGAAATTTAATATATATATTTAACAATCTTTGCCTTAAAATCGTAAGATTTCTAGCTGTTTGCCTATAGTGATACTAAAATCAAAAAGAAACCCTTTAAAGGCTTAATTATATATAGCTCTACCCCCTGATGCTGCTGCAATCCTAAGATGAGATCGTAGGGAGCGTCCCTATAGTCATCAACTAGGGAAAAGGGGGAATTGAGCAGAGTTGCTAGCACCCTTACTATAGGATTGCTATCTCTAACCTATTACTACTATTTAAAATTAAGCTAGAAATATTAGAAATCTCTTTAGGAGTTATCTATACCTTTACTAAATAAATATTAGACTTTATACTATAGAGGGTAGTTACTAAGGCTTAAATATTTATTATTTAACTTTTTGCCTATTAGGCTAATAATATTATTAAAATAGAAAAACCTTAAAATTAAATTGATTTTAACTTTATTAAAATAGAATAAAGCTTTATTAAAATTATTTAAATTATAATTAAATAATTATTTTTACTCTTATTTTAGATAGCCTAGCTAAAGATATAGATAGAAATTATAAATATTTTATTTATCTAATTAAGCTATATTTAATCTAATATTAAGCCTATATTAAGCTAATATAAATATAAAATCTTTATTAATATCTATTACTTTTTAAAATAAATTAAAAATAGGTTATTTTAAGATATATTAATAGTTATTAATATATATTTATCTAATAGAATTATTAAAAGTATAAGATAACTTTTAAGTAAAGATATTATTATTATCTTATAAGAGAGGATAAACCTTTTCCTATAGAATAAAGACTAAATATATATTATCTTTAGCTTAGATATAGCTATCTAATAATATAAATTTACTATTATTATAAAAAAAATATTTAATAAGCTTATACTATAAGATCTTTTAAAATTAATAGATATTATAAGCTAAGCTAATAATATCTAACTTACTAAGATCTATATTTTATATCCTAAAGATAAACTTATTATAAAAATAATATTAATCTTTTATATAAAAATAGTTATTAATATTAACTTACTCTATAATAATAGCCTTTTCTTTAAAGCCTTAATCTTTTATTATAAACCTTATATAAAATTAGTCTAATTACTATAATACTATAGCTACTAGTAATTTAGCTATATTAGCTACTATTATCTTAACTAAAAAAGATATAGTAAATATATAGCGACTGCTTACCTAGGCTAATATCTAGTAGAAATAGCCTTAAAAAAGACTAAATACCTAAGCTACTCTAAAATATACCTAGCCTAGTCTTATAAATATTCTAAAGCCTAAAAGAAATAGTAAAAGGCTAAAAATACTTTCTTTACTTACCTATACTATTTTAAATAATACCTTAAAAATACCTTAATATTACTACTATTATAATATAAGCACTCTCTACTATAGAAGAGAAAAAGACACCCTTTTAATATACTAAATAAACTAACCCCTTTACCCTCCTAAATAAATACTATTATAAGCTACTTTATCTAAAAAAACCCTATTAAAGATTAGCTTAACTTTAGCCTAAGCCTTTATAGCTAGTTATCTTAATAAAGATCTTTAGCTAAAATATATATAAGATTGCTATACTTATATAACTAATCCTCTACCTTTAGAACCTCTTAGCTATTATATTACTCTAAGAGCTATATATAAACCTTTATATATAGAGCCTAGCCTGCCCTAGCTTAGCCTTATATTAGCTACTATATAATAGTAGAAGGGTAGCTACCTACCTCTATAAAGATATAGTATCTATAAGGTTCTAGGCCTAACTCTAGCCTAATTTATACTAAGTTACCTTCTTTAACTATAATATTACTATCTTTAACTAATATATCTTTCCTAAAGTAGCCTAAGATAACTAAACTTAGAGGGCTCTAGCTAATATTAAAGCAAATTCTAACTCTAACTATATACTAATAGGCAATTTTAATATCTATTACTTTAAATAAGATTATTATAATTACCTATTAGCAGTAGGTAAAGAACTAATATATACTATAGTATAAATTTAAGTAAAGCTTATAACCCCCTATAGTTAATATATAAAGGCCTCCTTTAGTATATATAATAGTACTATTAATTTAATCTAGGCTATACTATAGCTTTAGACTATATTCCTCCTTATACTAAAATATTTAATTAGATCTAACTATTTTCTATAACTTATCTAGATCTTCCTTAAGCTAACTAAAGAACTAAAATACTAAGATTATCTTACCTTATAAAAGTAATTAGACTTAGATTTACTAGGTACTAAATCTCTTACAAAATTTAACTTATTATTAATATTAACCTTCTACTAAAAGGCTAATATTAATAAATATCTTAATTAAATTTACTAGCTTATCTACTAAATTTATAATAAAATAAGCTAGCTTTAACTTTACCTTAATTATACTATACTAAGATTAGAATAGTAAATAATAAAGATTGCCTATATAGTCTAAGAGGCTAAATATCTCTATTAATAGTAAAAATATAGCCTAAGCCTTAATATATTTAAGGCTTATTAGATAATACTCTTAGCCTAAAACTAAGCTATTTATAAAATAAAAATAGCTAATTAATAATAAATATTTAATAATATCTTAATATTAATAACTAGCCTTTAGAAAATAGTAAATTAAGCTAAAAAAGAAAATATATCTCTATAAATTATATTTCTCTTACTATTTAAATATACTAAGTCTAGCCTAATTATTAAAATTTACCTAATAAAAAGTACTATATTAGCTAAATATTTCTTCCCTCTTTTAGCTAAACCTCCTTTACCTTAGGCTAGTACTATAATCTATATATCTTAATACTAAATTATACTTTAGTTTAATAATACTGACCTCTATACTGCCTTAGCAATTACTAAATCCTAGAGTGCCTTAGGCCTAGATTAACTCTCTAATAGTATATTAAAATTACTAAGCCTAAGACTTATCCTATACCTTACTAAGGTCTTTAATATCTATACTAAAATTAGCTATTTCCTAAGATACTATAGAGCTAGCCTTATAATAATTATCCTAAAGCTAAATAAAACCCCTATAGACTAAGCATACTCTAAAGTATAGTATTTAATTACCCTTTTTAATACTATTAAAAAACTATTTAAAAAAGTCCTAGCTAAGGCTATAGCTATAGTTATAAAAGAGAGCTAAATCCTCTTTAATAGCTAAATAGGCAACTATTAAAAGAGATTAACTAAAAATACCTTATACTTACTTATAGAGATAGTTAAGGCTATATAAAGTTAAGGTAAAATTGCCTTATTCCTCTAATTTAATATAGCTAGTATTTTTAATAATATTTACTATAATTAACTTACCTAATATATATATTACCTCTTTAGATTAATATTAAATTAACTTATATCTTTATTTTTAATACTTTATATAATATAACTACTTTTTAATAGTAATTACTCTACCTCTATACTAATCCTATAAGAAGTACCTTAAGGCTTACTACTCTTACCTATTCTCTTTATCCTCTTTATTAGTATATTATATAAGGTATTAAGCTAGATCCTAGGCCTACTATTAATTAATTTTATAAATAATACTAATCTATTTAATATTAATTATATAGCTATAGCTATATCTTAAAAATTAAAATAAAGATAGAAAATCTACTAAGAATAGGCTAAAATTAATACCTTATAATTTAAACCTTAAAAATATTAACTACTTTATTTTTTAAAAGCTAAGATAATAATATTATATTAAATCTAGCTTAATAATATCTATATAAAACCTATAAAGGCTATATAGTTTCTAGGTATACTACTATATTATATATTATAATAATATACCTATATTATATACCTTATCTATATTAGCTAAGCCTAGATATTAGCCCTTTCCTATCTAGTATATATAATCTAAAAATTAAAATTACTAAAGTACTATACTCTCTATAATAGTATTATATATACTACTTTAGCCTATATAGTATTAGTATAGTATATCCTAGCCTTAGATAGTAGCTAGCCTAATACTAGACTATAACTATTTACCTATCTTTAAGCCTAATACCTTTAGATTATAGCTAATATCTATAAAGGTATTATAATATATATCTTAGAGTTAGAAACTAATACCTTACTATTTAATATATATTTTAACTAGTAATATCTATAGATAATCTTATAATAATATTAAACTAAAATAATAGCTCTTATTATAATAGTAGCCTATTAAATAATTTAGTACCTTACAATAAATAAGCTACTATATCCTTTCTTTTATAAAAAAAGCTACCTTACTTAAGGCTATTTTAACCTAACCTTACCTTATAATCTAATAATAATTAAAGCAATTAAAATCTAATAGTAGAGATAGTATTAGTATATAGCTATTTAATAAAAGCCTAGATATCTTTTTAGTATTATAGAACTAGCTCTAGAATTAATCTATAATTATATAAAAATACTCTACTAGGCTAGGTTAAAAGCTATAAGTACTTTAATTACCTAGATTTATATAGAAAAAATCGGCCTAGTATACTACCTCTTCTACTACTATATCCCTAGGTTCCTATCCTTACTATATTAATATAGAACTAGCCTAGAGATAATATACTATTTCCTTAGTATATACCTAGATAAAACTTTATAATTTATAGTTAAAATTAAGTCAATATTAAGGTATACTTCCTAAGATATAGCAATATTACTATATTATCTCTCTATTATCTTAAAAGTTATATTATAGTTACTTGCCACTAAATATATATAGCCTTTCTAATATATCCTAAGAATCTAAAAAAATAAGCTAGAATTAGCCTAAAGATAAGATATATATTATATTTAGTAATTAGAAAAACTATAATTATTTTATTAACCTATAGTAAAATCTCTACTAATCTTATATTATTTTTACCTTTATCTTAGACTATTAATCTAATTTAGATATTATCTACTTTAATATAAATTAATATTCTAAACTTAAGTAAAATTAAGCTTACTTTACCTTTAAATTATACCTTAAAAGCAAAAGAGGAATTTTAAATATAAATTTACTAACTCTAATTAAATTAATATCTAATAAGGCAGAATTAGGCTAAATTTGCTATAAACCTAAACTTCTAATAATAAAATAAGCAATTAAAATTATAAAACTAAGCTAAATATTATATTTTATCTTAATCTTAATCTAATCTTAGTCTAAAATCTATCTCTATTATTACCTTTAGTTTTATTTTTTCTTTTATCTTTATCTTTATTAATATTATCTAATTCCTTAACTATATATAGCTTAGGTTTAGTAGAGGTAAAAAGTTTCTTATAGTAATATTTAGAATATTAAAAATACTTTGCCTTTTTAGCAATATTAGCCTAAGCCTGCTTTATACCTATTTAGTATATCTTATAAAATTTATCTACCTTTTTATTATCTTTCTTAAGTATTTTAAATATAGTAGCTTTAATAATCTAAGCTAAAATTGCTATAGGATTAATACTTTACCTAGACTTCTTAGTATAAACCTAGAGGAAATTAGTAATATTACTAGATATAGTGTCTAATTGATTTATATACTCTATAAGATAAGAAAAAATATAATTCTCTATAGATTTAGCCTAGGCCTAAGCTACTTTTATAGCTATAAACTACTTATACTATAAATCTAATATCTTATAGAAAAAGATCTTAATATTATTAGATAAGCCTAAAGCTAATCTAACTATAGTTTAATATTAGGCTTAATAAGTTACCTTATTATAATTATTTTTATTATAGTAAGCTTTATAAATTAAATTATTAAACTAAAATAATTAATTAGCTAAAATTTATTATAAAATTAGACTAATATTAATATATCTTTGCCTTATCTTCTAAAGTCTAAATAGTATATTTATACTTTTATAAGAACTTAGTTAATTCCTTTATTAATTTAATAGTATTAGCTACTAACTATTTAGAAATTAGTATAATCTTAATATAAATATAAAGAGAACTTACTAGGTTATAGTTATCTTTAGCCTTAGTATAGCTAAAATAATTTTTTATTAAAGTGCCTAGCCTTAAGTTAGTAAAAGTTAAGCTAAAATCAATTTAAATATATATTAGTCTAGCAAAAGTAAGTTAAAATATAATACTATAATATTCTTTTAATATACTATATATAGAGAATAGGCAAAAGCTAGGCTAATTCTATATTAGTTAACTCTATACTAATAGAAATATCTTTAGTATAAGTCTTAGGTACTATCTTTTATATAGGTTAACTATAATCTTATAATAACTTTATATTTTCTATAATATTAAGGGAATTATAGGAAAAACTTATTTTAAATTTAGATTAATTATAAAAAGGAAAAAGAGAAGGAAAAGGAGGAAATTAGAGCTTTATTTATAGATAGAAATTAATTAAAATCTAGAAATAATATTGCTAGGCTTAAAAGAGAGCTTTAAAGGGATTCTAAAAGCTCTTTAATAATTAACTTACCTTAAGTTATTAATAAAGCTTATATAATATAGCCTTATAATAGATATTAAAGCAGAATTAAGCTATTCTTGCCTAGGTAGCAAATTAAATATAATAGCAATATATAATATATCTAAAAAATCCTTACCTTACTATACCTACTATACTATAAATAATGCTTATCTACCTTTATAATTAGTATAATCTTATAAGGACTTGCCTTAAATCTAGCAAGATATTAGAAAGGATAAAGCCTATAGGAATATATAGGCATAATAAATACTACTATATTGTAAACCACCCCCTGGCATATCTCTAGCTACTATATATACCCTATAATAGCACTATAAAATAGCCTTAAAAGCAAGATAAAGGTTTTCCCCTAAGAACTCTAGTTTTTCCTTTATAATTTTAGATATTCTATATAATCTCTAGACTTAAATAGTATATTTAAATAATAATAATAATAATAATATTTATAATTTAATTAGTTTAACTTTTAATCTTATAGATAAAGTTAGAAAAGCTAGTTATAAATTATCTAATTAAAATTATTTAATTAAAAATTATAAAAATAAAAAACTATAGAAAAAGGAAAAAAAACTAATTATTTATAAATATTATAAATTAAAAGGCTATTTAAAGTCTAATTATTATTTTCTTTATCTAAATAAAGCTTTTAAAAGCTTTATTAAGAAAGATAATAATAATAAAATCTCTAAAAATTTATATAAGCCTAATAATAAGTTTTCTAAACCTTTATCTTTTAATTTTAATTCTTTTAATAATAATTTTTTTAATAAAAAAGAGATATTTTTTATTAATAATAAAAAAAATATAGAAGATTTAGAAGATATTTATATATCTAATATTAATTATAAAGAAATAGAAATATTAAAAATTTTTAGTTTTAACTATAATATTGATATTAATAAGATATTTACTTTTAAAAAATTTTATAATTATTTACCTAATCTTAATAATATTATTATAGGAGCTATAAATCTCTTAAAAAACCTTATATATAAATATAATTCTATAAATTATATAATACCTTTTATATATAATATTACTACTATTAGGTATATTATATCTAATAAAAAGTATTTATATAATTATAGAAATATATTTAAAAAGGTATATTAGAGAAAAGCTTTATAAATAATAGTAAAAGGAATTAGTAATATTTATTTTAGATTTTCTAGAAATAGTATTATTTATATATTAAAAAATTATTATTATATATTAAAAATAGGCCTTAATATAATAAGTTAAATATAATTATCTTCTATTAAAGTAGTTATTTTTAATAATAATATAAGACTTTATAAAAATTATAAACTATTAACTAAAGAAATTACTAATAATAATTTATATATATTATATATAATTCCTATTATAAATAAAGATTATATTTTATTAATTTCTAATAATATATCTAATAATATATCTAAATTATATATATAGTATTTATATTTTACTTATTTAAATTATAAAGCTTTAATATCTAGACTAAAAAGGTTTAATATACTAATAAAATATAATAAAAATAATATAAAGTAAATAAAAGAGTATAAAATATATCTAAAAGTAAAATATACTAAAAAAGTAATTATATCCTTTTATAGAAAACCTTATAATTATCTAGAAAAAGTGGTTATAGATATATAAGGTCCTATAAAAATATCTATGG